>NW_019059719.1:76923-100020 GCF_000696155.1 Zootermopsis nevadensis | reverse complement strand
TTTGGACACCGTGTTCCAAATTTCGAAAAATTAAAAATTAATAATTTCTCCCGATTTGTTTTTTCGAGAAAAAAAATTTTCTTAGAATTTACCTTTTCTAAGATGCGCCCTTGTATATACTTCTTGGACACCCCTAAGCCTAATATTGAAACAGGCAAAAATAAACTATTTTTTCTGGGATTGTGCCTTCAGGAACAACGCGTTATCTTTATATTTATGGAAAAGCAAAATTTAGACTTCATTAGACGTGAGATATATGGACAAATTATTACAGAAGCCGACCGGAATCAGAACAGTGGACCACCTTATCCCCAAAGAAATCTTAATTTTAATTTCTTTAGAAAAAATACCAGTTGTTCTTTTTGTGACAATTACGTAGGCATCCTTTTTATAATTATCTTTGGCGAATGGAGTTAAACTCGGTGCATTATTTTCTCCGCACAAGTAGAAAGTGTGTAATTAGCATCAGCATTACCTCCGATTATCAATGGTTAGGTGGCGAGGTTCGATCACAGGACACCTCTTGTCGTGGTATCAACTGAGGATAATTTCAAAACAAATGCTATTTTAAATATCTATGAAGTAACGAATAAAATATGTCAAATCTGTTCAGTATGGAAAATTATATTATCGCTCGGTATACTGCTGACCTTTACTTAGATTAGGCCTCTCGTGGTTTTACTCAGTCTAAATCCAAAATTACCGCCAGCTGTCTGCCGTGTTGTTTCTTACATTTTTACGTTCCCAAATAACAGTTGATACATCGATGTTAAATATTCAACTGGGTGTCCCAAACATGTCTCGTATACAAAAATAAGAATGTATGACCCAAATTGTTTTGTCGTAATGACCCACTGCACAGGGCGTGATCTTTTCGTGGAAGGAATTCTACAGTGAGACAGCGTGCCAGATTCCTAGAAGCAATTGAGTTTGAACATCTGGCCAGACCCAGTTTTATAATTATAGGATGCTGTAACTATGGCATTATTGTTGATATTATTTTGGCAACAGAAAGTTACTTGTCTTTTGGAAGCATCTACTTCTGATTCTTGTTCTAAAAGTCCATAATTCTACAACAACACTTACGTAGCATAATGTGTCGTATTTCTCTGGAACGCTTTTGAATATTGTCTGTCTCTGCAGCCGGGCCACCGTATCGCACGATTTTCAACAGTGAGCTGGGGTTTCTGCGTTCCGGTTTCCTGTTCAGCGGAAGACCTAGAGAAGTCCCTGATCGAGTCCCTCGAAACCCTTCTCAAGGACACTCCTGTTACTCTGAGCGTCAAGGTCGATCCGGACATGTGTTACGTCAAGGACTTGCAGCCAATTACGGCTGGAACCAAAGTTACCGTGTAGGCAAACTAGCTTCGTTTATTGCTGGTATTTCTGTTTTGAAAAGATTGTGCCCTGGTGGGGAGATAGGGGTATAGCTCCATGCTCCGGTCGCTTTATCCCCGAGGGTAAGAGGAAACCAATTAAAATGCCTAAAAAGGCAGAATATATGTGACGAATTTAAGTAGGCTGTGTACACGGGTCAGTACATCAATGACGTAAAAAATATGTTAAGTAACATTAGTTAACGAAAAAAGTAACTTTTCGGAAACGCTGAGTTATGAAACTGGTTCGTTCTAACCGTTCACAGACTCTCATCAGAAGTTTAACAAATATTTTATATGATCGGAAATTTTTATTTTGATATTAGAAGTAGATCCATAGATAATACATTTAAAATAATATATTTTTAATAATATTAAATGAATTTTTATCCAAATATAAAGCTGAGAGTAATCTATCTGCTTTCATGTTTCTGAGCCAGTTGAAGAGTCTGACTGTTATTTCTGGCAAATACGCGAACAGCTATTAAAGGCATTCGTATTTTGTTACTTTTTTAAAATTAATATTATGACAAAATAATAATTAAAAACAAATTGAAAGTCTCGAAGTAGAATAATCTAATCTAATTTGATAATTTTAATTTAAAGTTTACTATAGTGTATTTATCTAATGAAGTATTGTTTAGCAACACAAACGTATTTGTCATTTAGTTACGTTAATCATAATTACAAAAATAACTGTAATTAATAAGCTTCAATCTACTCCTAATATAATGAAAGCTTTGTGTGTTACTTTACAGAGCTTTATTTATATTTATTCTTGGTCTTGTGGGATTCGGTACTTGGATAGACACAGGTCAACGTTCTCCGAAGGAAGGTAAGACATCTTAACTCTTAATAATATCTTAAGATAGAAAATTCCCTAAAGGCCGACGTCCATAACTCAATTTTGAATTCATGCCGTTAGTAGCTGTGATGTCCTGAAATTGAACGACACGTGATGCTTGTTAGTGGGTAACAACGTTTAGGAGGAACGTACAGCCTTCATCTTCGGGGTGAAGATGGTGTGATACGTCCCTCGCACATGTTTGTGACCACATACAAGACCATACTTCAACACAACCCAGAAGTCTAAAGTCGAAATACACAATTCAAATGACTAATATACGCTTTCAATAAAATCCATAGATGTGTCTGGCTTTCACGTATTACTAAGATTAAAAGTTCTCTTAATATTAAGAAATTTACAGAATGTACTGATATTATTTTGAATATATAATAAATAGCTCAGTGATAACATAAAACGTTAATTTATTCGCGACTATAAATTATTACTTTTATATTTAAGTAAGTTTTAATTTCCAAACGCAAAATAAAATTATTGGAGGAAATAGAGTGATTATATATTAATTTATACTCATCGTATAATGCAAATTATTTTTTTTTTTTAGCAAAGACTGTAAGACTGTTGAAGGCTTTTTCGCTGAAGAAGAATTTTCGTACATTACTGAAAACAGAAAACGTCTCAAACGATTTCGCCTGTCTGCATGGGATAAGAACACTAAATGCAGTTGCTTTAATTGTCTTCCACAAGTCAGTGGCTTTGTATTTCAACCCATATGTTAACAGAACGTATATGGCTGAGGTATGTTAACGACATGAATTCACAATTACTAATCTACGGAATATCTGTAGGAAGAGTAACTCGATTATATAAGATGCTTAATGGTGGTTCTCAAATAGACGATAGATTTTGTTACTTGAGAAATAATGACAGGTTAATCAGTTATTTTTTTTTATTTAGTGTTCTATCTGACGACAGGTCCATATGAACAGGATCCTTCCATCCTTTTCTCGGACTGGGACCTGTTCATATACGTTCTTGGCAGATGATCCAGAAGTGTTTTGCCATTGCCTTCTTCTGTGTGTGAATGGAGTAATTGTTGGGATGCCACGGAGGAAAACTCCGTGTTGCCTAGACCACGGCCTTGCCCAACACAAGTTATAAATTCGGGGTTAATCAGTTAGAGTAATATTAATTTATACCAAATTGTGTTTTATATATGAAGGAAATTATTTAAATAAGGACTCAAGATCTAGGCAGCATGTTTCTCCTAAAGATTTCCATCCACGAGTACACAGAACGGGCACAACTTGTGAGACCGAAACGTGACATAATGTCGAGAATCTACAGAATATGTACTATTGAATTCATAAAAATGACACCTATTAACGCCATTGCTTACAAAAAGAAATCTTGGCCGAATTTTAACCCCCTGTACGCATTTTAATATTTTATTTCATTCTATTTGAGATTTGACTTTATTTCAGACATTCTCAAAAAGCTGGTCTGTCATTGGAAGGACGTCGATTATCTACACAGATTCGTTTATATTTATCAGTGGTTTTCTTACGTCTCACAGCCTGCTGGCAGAACTCGATTCAAACAAGAAGATTAATATTTGCAGAAAATATTTTTCACGATATATGAGGTAATCGTTATAGATTTACGCAACCATGATTCATTTTGAATGGTTATTACTCTATTTCTTGGAACTACACGGAGTATGTTAAAAGTAAAATTGAGGATAATATTAAAACGGATCTTGGAGTAATATAACTTGAATAGGTGGTTTTATTCATCTGTTCAGAATAGGGCCCAGAAAAATCTTTAATGAAACTTTGGATTTCATAAAACATAGGGAATTTCATAATTAGCTGAGGGAATATCAACTACGTACTCAGTTCAGTGACGTTACTTTATAAAGTTGGATGTTCATATGGTAGTAGGAGAGGTTGGACACCGTTTCAGAATCGTTTGAAGTTAATACAATTAATTGCTGTGTAGTTTTATTGTTAAGTCTACTTATGTCTGGCGCCTCAATTTTGTGCCAGATCTGGTGGGCTAATTTCAGGCTTGACTTTTGTTGTAGAATCACGCCAAACCTTGTGGCCGTAATTCTGTTCTGCACGCACATTTTGAATCATCTTGGATCCGGACCGCAGTGGAATCTTGTCGTAAAACGCCATTCGGACTTCTGCCAGAGGAACATGTGGAGGAATTTATTGTACATACATAACTACTTCGGTTTTGAAGACATGGTAAGCTTCTATGGCAAATGTCGGTCCTTTCCTTCGTATACTCCAACAAAAATTTTGTATGCATTTATCATCTGTTACATGCGAGCTACATGCTTCGCCCATCTTCACGTCCTGATAATTTGTTATGAACATCCTCATTATATATCTAATGTAAATCGAATATTTCGATAAAGAACATCATTTAATATTTTAAATGTTAATTATTGTAATGTTTTAATATTTAATAAGAATTATTGTGATTAGACTGACAAGATTTAATATATACTTATTATATCACAATATGACGCAACTTTACCATCTTATCCTCATTATGTTTTTTTTTTCTGGGGACGGCAGATGTTAGTCTTCTGGGTAGTAAGGCTTTGTAGACGTGTAGGTAGATACCAACGTTTCGGAGGAACATACTGCCTCCATCTTCAAGGATGATAATAGATTCTGTTTGAGAATGTGAATGTTGCAGTGTCTGACCCACACCCATCAGCTGGCAGTTGACATGCAGTTGTACGTCGTGACCCCCATCCTGGTCTACGTGCTGTGGAGTAGACGCTGGCTTGGTTTGTCGACCGTGGTACTGACATGCACCGTTTCGTCCATTCTGCGTTACGCTGTCACATACGACAGAAAATTAAGTACCGTTGTGTACTTTGGCACACCGTACGTGTATTGCTTATTTAAAAGTACTTTATCAACAACATACCTTGTTTATTGCCGAATAATATGACATTTTAAATGATGACGAAATTAGGATGAACTAAATTGAAGAATGCGCCGATATCATTTAGTTCAGAATAGTTAATCCTACAATCTTAAGTCTGAAAACGTAAAAAACTGTACAATGAGAAATTTACCTTTTGGTTTTTTATCGGTGAGAAAACTTCTCTCGCCCTCAGAAAAGAATATGCAGATAGATGATAATGTTACGGAATTCAGTGCCGAGAAGAATATTTGGCTCTAAGAGGGCGGAAATGGGGGAAATTACTTAATAAGAAACTTTGTAATTCGTAATCTTCACCAGACAAACCTTGGGATGATTACATAATTGAGGGGGATATGGAGGGGGTAAGCAAAATGTAAGGGAGAAATTAAAAAGACTCATAAAAGTTTAGTGGGGCTACGTTAAGGAAACATACCTTTGGAGCACTTGCATGTGGATAGAGGATAAAACGTAATTTTAAAAGGCACAAGGTTTTGAGGTCGTGATCTGAATTCAACTGACTCAGATTACGGTCAAATTGAGGGTTCTTGTGGGTACAGTAATTCGACTTTAGATAAAATATTGGAAATTTCTTTGGTCGGCTGTGCAACTATGCAGTTTTTCAAGAAAAGCTCTTAACTATAAAATTTATTAGGTAATATTTTACGTTCTCAAGGCAGGGAGTGTAAATTTGACTGTCTGGCATGTTGCACAGTGTAATGTGGTAGAATATTACCGAAAATCGTAATGATGAAGTAAATAATAAACACATCCGAAACACAGATAAATTTATTCCGTATTACATCTCAGAAGGCTGTAATCATATTTATGTAATTTGTTTGTTGGTTAGTATTTAAGCTCAGTGGTAGTGTGTGTGATTTTATATTAATTCCCACTGTGCTCTGTAGGGTCTCGCAGTTCTTTGATACCGCTAGATTATCATACTCCTTGCCTACACACCGAGCGTCTATGTACCTGTTTGGGGTTGCTGTGAGATACCTGATTCATGAAACAAAACCGAAATTTTCTCTAAATAAGGTAATTATTTTTCTCATTAAAATAGTTTTTTTTCTGATTAATCTTAAGGATGTCCATACTATGAGGGTTGGAATAGAAATCCCAGACGCCATTTAATTAAATCACTGACCAGAAGTTTTATTGCGTATGTCGGCAAATAATTATTATGAAAGACTTGAGATAACCCAGAAGACAGAAATCTTCAATTATTATGAAATTCGAATGCTCTAAAGCGAAAATGTGTTAATTGAATATTTATCTTGTGATCACGATAACAGATTCAGATTTTGACCGGCTGGATCGTATCTGGCGCAATGGGTCTCCTAGCAATGTGCGGGCCATACCACATGTCGTTTCCCAGCTACCGATATAGCCCGCAAGAGGCAGCACTGTACAGCGCACTATCTCCAATTCTGTGGGGCGCGTTCCTAGGCTGGCTCACATTTGCTGAATCAATGGGATATTCAGGTAACGATATAAACTTAATATTTAATATGGTCTTTTATTTTAATTTTATTTGAAAAATTTAAGTCGAAGCTCGTCTTAAATAATTATATAATAAATAATATTTAAGACTGTAGCCTGTACCTCAAAGTAAACACAACACTTCTATGTTACAACGATTATTTGGTAAATGTTGTGGAGATTAAAGTGAAATTGGAGTGTAATATTGAAATTGATCCTAAAGAAACACGGTCAAGAATGTAGACCACAATTGGGTGAAGTAGGAGGCTTTTGTGAGCACTGCGACGAACCTTTCTGTTCCATAAGGGGGGGGTTATTGGGTAAGAGAGCGAGTATTTGGCTGTCTGCTCTATCCGGTTAGTTGAGAGTCGCAAATGACCAACGCAGTTAACTCGTCAGCCAGATGCTCGTATTGAAAGGACATTATTTCTCACTTACAACAAAACACTACTAAAGTACTTTCAAATGTTTCCGCTCGATCTGATTGATTTCCAATGTCTGTTTTTTTCCTCTCTTTTTAGGTATTTTGGGCCGCGCTCTGTCATGGAAAGGATTCGCTGTGTTCGCCCGCATTTCCTACAGCGTGTATCTCACACAGTTTCCCATTTTTTTCTACAATGTTGGTACTAGACGAACTGCCACCTCATACAGTCCACACTTACTGGTAGGTACATGCGAACCTACAGTCTGTTACAGGAACTGAATTTGAAAAGTTGGGAACGTCAAACAGTGTCATATTTCTATGTTCTTGAGTTCATTTTTTAAACATTCTTTTCCAGTTTGAAGTGGGAGAAGTTGCCTCCATAATTCTGGCATCGATTTTATTAACTCTTGTCATTGATCTACCATTCCAGGAAGTTAAGAAAATTTTATGGAAGGAAGGTGAATATATATAAATATATACTTCTATCTAATAATAGACAAGAGTTGTATAGTTTCCAACCATTTTTTCCCGTTCTGATACACACGCGGTCTAAGCACAAGCTTCCATGGATATAAAATAATTATTACGTATGCTCAATAATTCATTTAATTAAAATATTAAGTCAATTGAATAAAATTTTTTGGATATTATCCATCGTCTAGTAAATATAAAACGTAAAACGACGTTTCGGAGATAGGGATTAGCTCTATCTAGTGGGCCCAACTGTGTAGGAACCTCAAGACGGAGATAGAGTCCCATCTCCGAAACGTCGTTTTACGTTTTATATTTACTAGACGATGGATAATATCCAAAAATTTTATTCAATTGACTCTTCACCATCGTCAAGAAGTTTTAGATTTGATATAAAATATTAAGCTCTCTTCTGACGTTACTATGGCAGTATTTTTCGCTGCATGATATTAAATCGTATTACGTTCTTTAATTAAACAAAGAGTAATAATGATTTTAATTTGTATATGCTGTTTTGTTAGACTTTAATAAAAATATATTTTTAAAGTATGTAATGTGTTAGATTTCTCCGTCATTTTTGACGGGTAATTTACATTTCTCTGAGGTATGAAGTGAATTATAAATATTATTCAGGTACACTGAAGGGATAAGCAATCTTCCCTAGAATTAATAAGCTCGTGTAGCAGGTTAGGAATAAAATAATTATGAACAGTTTGTAAAATGACTGTTCTAACTGCAAATTCTTCTGTTTTCAATAACACAAGTAAAGAATGAGAGATTAATTACATTTCGATTCAGTAAAACAGTCAGCAATGACGTTAGTTTCGAAAACGTAATTCGTTCTGCAATAAACTTATTTTTCAGAGCCAAGGATATTTCAAGAAACCAAGGAATCTAAGAGCCAAGAATACGTCACCGAAAGCAATTGAATCTCTGAAAAGAAAAGAGAAGACAACATAAACAAACAACAAGAGCTCAATTATATCCATATCTTTCTCATCGAGTGAAACAGATATGAAGATTGACAATAAAATGTTTGCATGAAGGTGGAATGCTCAATCACTGCTGCCGCGTCCTGCCATCTACACGGAAACGACTGAAAGTTAGAAATTCCCACATGGACTTGCCCATGAGCTGTAGCGTGTTTTAATTTCTTTTTAGAAGTTAACTTTTTTCAGCCGTTCTGACTCATTTACCATTCTAACGTTCTTGGATTATATAATACAAGGAAATTATAAACAATTTTAATGGCAATTAAAGTATTTGTTTAAAATAAGATATAATCCTTACGAAAATATGGCAATATTCGGATTCGCTTTACCCCCTCCTTTCCTCTCCTACCAACGCATTAATTTCTTAGTTTGATACTAGATGTCACTAGCATTGATCTACACAAAGATGGCTGATGGCGCAACTAGCGGTGAGTAAATGAAAGAATGTTCTAGATTTTTAGTAAGAGAATTATAAATTGTTTACGTTTTGGCTAACACATTTTTAGAAGGGAATGATTCAGCTTGAAATTAAGTAAAGGGAAGAGCTCTGATAAAATTGAGGTGGAGGTAAAATTCATTGCTTTGATGTCCGACTTTGTCTTCGCAGTTTTTACCGTTGGTAGCATCTGAAATTGCTGATGCTTGCTTGTTAACAAAAAACTGTCGAGTCACGTACACGTGCAGTGCTAGTTGGTGATCAGGCAAGCCATGTAGAAGACTTGAATAGTTTGTGAAAGGATTCGAAAGCCTTCGCCTACGGAACAGACTCAAGGTAAGTAACAGACTAATCAGTATGTCTGTGTGGATGACATTAATCATCATTCTGTCGTGGAGCGATAAGAGGGTAATAAATTCGTATGATTATTGGTGATACATGGGGGACTTTCAAATGAGTTTGAAGGTCAAATACAAGTGCACTAAACAAAGATGGCAATCACGATTTCTGTGTTTCTGCTCTGATTTGGACAGTATCAGAAATTTCGTGTTTTCAAGGTAGTGTGTTACTTAGACAAACATAAGAGTTCTGTGTAAACTTTGAATTTCATGTAGTGTGTGTGTGTGTGTGTGTGTGATCTATAAAGTGACGTCATACCTAGTGGGAAAGGGTGGTAATTATAGAGGAATTATTTTGGTCTCCGAAGGATTTTGAGATTTTTATTGCTTTTGTGTTTTATTCTTACTTAAAGCACAAGTATTACTTACACGTTGGAGGGTGTATAATATTAAAATGAATCTTAAAACTGGCGGCAATCTGTGGATTTGATTCATCTGGCTCGGGATGAGATCCAGCGTTGTGTTCTTATAAATGCTGTAATGAAACTCTGAGGTGTATAAAAGGCTGTTAATGCCTATTTGAGAGACCATTGGATTTTCAAGAAGGACTGTTCCATGGGGTTACAATTCGCATGTATGACTGTCAAATTGTTCTTCATTCTAACTTCGTTTACGCAAGGGGCTTGACATTTCTTATACACTTTTCTCGTCTTCTACGAATCTGAAAACAATATTTAGTTTTCAATTTGTTCCTTCCAAGTGATTTCCATTAGTAAGAAAATTGTTGAAAGCTCTTGGGGCGTATGTCTGGAGTTGACATGTTTTCTTCTCAAATCGCGAGTTCTCCTTTTGCCTATCGTATCAGGAAAACACATTAATACTGGTTGGAAGAAACCTGGTTTCCATCTACAGGCACCCAGACGTGTACACGCAAGACTTTTCTGAGGAAAAAAAGGGAAAAATACAGCCTTAAGCACATCGACATGCCAAGTGGAGAGAGAAGGATACAAACCAGAAGTAAGAGAGAGGGGGGTGGGAGAGAGAGAGAGAGAGCGTTTGGCGTGTTAAATTGCGCGCAATAATCTGACAGTTGCTTGATCAATCAAACACGTCCGAGACAGCCTTCTTCAATATCCTCTACCAGCGGGTCTGACATCTACATTTCCTTCCTACGCCTTCATGCACAATTTTTTCCAGCCATCTCAGAGGTTCGCGTTTGTCAGTACCTGGCAAAGGGGATTTAGGGCACACAAAGGTCTGACCCCGTCAGATTTAAAGGCAAGGTCAAGGTCTTATGACGTGACAATTAACAGAGTAGCCATTTTTGCTTAATATTCGACAGATATCAGCTTAGTTTGGCATCACATGCATTGTCTTCTCTAATAGGCCTTAAATAATATTAAAAAGTCAACCCTTAAAAAAATACTTCACCATTACAACTATCAACTGGTTAACACTGTTTAAGGAAATAATCACTGTTTAGTGAGAATCACACAAATAATTCTTAATTGTTGAAGCAGGTTGGACATATTTTGGCCATAAGTTCTTTTTTAAGCTTTACATTAAGGTACATTCGACGTATTTCACATAATGCAAGCAAAAATAATTTTAAAGATTAAATGATTAATAAAATAAAGTGGTAGATAAAATTGAACGATATAAACAATTTTAATTATAATTTTTCATGAGATGATAATGTTGCGTCATATTGTGTTGAATATATATTTGTTCAATTTTTATCAGTCTAATCACAATAAAAATATTATTAAATATTAAAATATTATTACAATTAACATTGAAATATTTAAAATATATTAAAATGATAGAGAGAGAGCGTCATTTTTAATATTTTAAATATTTAAATGTTAATTGTAATAATATTTAATAATATTTTATTGTGATTAGACTGATAAAAATTGAACAAATTATAATTTTTCGTAATATATCTCCAAATATTAAATTTAACGAAAATACATTCGTCCTTTCTCTGCTTGTTGCGTGCGTACAGACAGACGGACGGGCTAAACCAGTTTAATAGGCTCTAAACATGGGCGCGAACGCCCCTATAGAGAAAAAGAATGCGCCTTCTGCATCTACAATCTGACGCCAGAAAGCTCGTCGGAGATAACCAAGAACCTTAGAATTAGATCACGATGTTAGTTACGAGGCCGTAATGGAAATAGGATTCATCGCTCGATTTTACTTGTTGCCTGAGGCCGCCTGCAATGGAAATTAAGATTACTCCGTTGCACTCCATGGCGGCTGCAGACAGTTGCCTCTTCCGAAGAACCTTCCCTCTCTGACGTTTGAATTTCATCCTGCATGATGCGTTTTGCTTCTCCTATCATGGGGAGTGCTAGATATACTATAAAGCTTTTACTCCCCCACTCCAGCACTGAGCCGCTATCTGCTGTTTGGCTGGAACACTAGAATTGACTTCTCCAAAATTCTAGATTGCTAATCAGCGGAGTTACTGCAATGTAGCACTTTGTTTGCGTTAACACTCCAGCACGTCATATCGTGTATATTATGTACGAACTGATGGCATGACGACAAGGGCGTGGGATTCTACATCAAAGGAGCCCAGTAGTGTATATGCATCGTGAAAGGAAAAAAAAATATTGTAATTTTAAAATTTTATTATACGCGTCGGGCTATGAAAATTAAAGACGATACAGATAAATAAGCAAGCTTTTTTCCTGGAATGTCTTTAATTGTCTTCGTCTAATCGTAGAATATTACTAACTCCATGAAGTAAAATACTTCAAAGAAGAATTTAAGAAACTATTAAGGAGGTTTTATAGCTCAGTGTTCACACCCCGAAGACCCAGCTTCGCGCCCAGAGCAGTCCATGTGGGATTTCTGGTTGTGGGCAAAGTGGGACTGAGGCAGATTTTTTATCCTGGCATCATGTTTTTCCCCTGTCAGTAGCACTCCACCGCTGCTCGATGTTCACTCGTGCGTGTATCATCTAGAGATGGACAAAGGGTCCATTGACAGTAGCAGTTCTTCGCAGATATTGTCTCATGACATAGTAACAGTGACAATAGAAAATCTGTTAGAAGCGTACAATTTTAAATTGTCATTATAAATTTTCAGTTAATACAGGTTTCGTATGACAACTGCAGAAAATAGCTGTTATGTTTGTAGGCCTGCGTGCTTAGTAATGCACTTAGAGTAAGTAACATTGAGTTATTCTTTGTACAGATCTGTTACATATCTTACTTTCCAATTAATTTTATTAAATAGCCATGGTGGACCTTGTGAACACGCACTTCTTAAATTCGGCCACGACGCCTTCCTTCCATAGCCTTTCTAATTCATGATTCAGTAGTAATTCTGAAATCTCATGTCTCGTCATCTGAGCTGTTGGTAACGTTAAATAAACCAGAAATAAATAAAAATATTTTCATTAGTTTAATTTTAATATTTTGCCCCCATCTGTTTAGATTTTACGACTAATTTTTTTAGTGTGTTTCTAACCGCTCTAATTCGTGCTACATGCCCGGCTCATCTGATCCTATTTTAATTTATTTAGTAAATAATATAAATAAATCATGAAGCAATAAGAAAATATAATTGTTTTGTGTACAGTCTCGACTAGAGAGGCTTCCACCGAGTAAGGTCAGTGTTTTCGGTATTGGCCTGGTTCAGCTTGATGTGGGACGCACTTTGGAGATACTGATGGGAGAAGGACAAATATTTGTTAAACCTCGACAAGGGTGTGGCAGTCTGCTGGCGAACACGTCTGATGGAATGGAATATTGAAGTCCTCCATGGCTTGGGTTGTTCCAGGGCACAGCTAGTAGCTTCTTCTTTGTCTGCAAATCAAATATTCGGCTAGGTTTAAATGTTGCACGTACCACGTCCACAGTGCAAAATAACTTCGCTGTCTTCAGCTCTTTATGGTCAAATTCGACGTCGATATTCATACGAGAACAATAGTGTCATTGAAGTGTCCTGAAGATGGAAGCACTGTGTTCTTCCGAAACGCTTTCATTGTGATTTTAAGTTTCTCACTGCCCTGGTTGGCAACAGTGATTTAGTGGTTATTGAATAAGGATTACAAAATATTTAGAAACTTTTTTGTTTAAAATCAAATTGAAAATGAAAGTATCAAGATTTATTTCCATGAGAAATTATTTGGAATGTTCACTCGATAATTTTGCACCTAAAAAATGCTATGCGTTGTACATAATGACACCATTTATGGAATATTTATTTGAATAATACAAAAATAACTTTGGATAAGCCAAGATTACTTATTTATCTTGATCTCTATGTCTCTGTTACGGTTCTCAGTCGTTAAAAAATGGTCAGATTCTTTCGTCCTTCGTACTTTAGTATCATTAATATGAGAAACGAAACGTATTTAATGTTTTCTCAGACTCTTTTTAAAACATGCTGAAGTTAGCGTTATTCGTTATTTTTTGTGGGTACGATTTTATGTGGGCGATGTAATATTCACGGTTGGATGCTTAGAAAAAGAAGTTGTGCCGTTTTGGGAAGAAATGGAGATTTCGCGAAGGTAAAATGACTCCCATTCTGGAAGTAACAGACAAACACTTCTACAGTAACGACAACTGAAACGTATAAAAACTCTTTATCTTTTTTTCAAGTGCAATATTTAACGTGAATTAAAAAGTTCAGTCACTGTAAATTTCCTTACCTGTTTGTAAGATATAAATACAATTACTAAATCATTTGAATTGTACACAAATAAAGGAATCAAGAATCAGTACTGTCAAGGACAAAGTAATTTAATTATAGGCTATTTGAACATTCAGTACTTTTCGCGTACGTTTGGTAGAGGTTACGTTCTGATGGTAACGTTTCCTTTTATAATCAATATTAACTTTTGCAGTTAGCAGATAAACAGTTTTATCAGTTCACTTTTCCTCATATTCTTATAAGTTCTGCATTTGCAGCACTGTAATTACGCACGTATAAATGTGGCTAGGGTTAGATATTTCCGCCACGCTGGATAAGGGCGTTTGACACTCCCTCGTGGAAGGTATATTATAAAGATTCCTCATACCCTTGAGGCACCCCCATAGAAATTCAAACCTCACCTCTTCTACCCACGGGTCTTCTCTCTACCGATCGCCTACCTTGTGATATATTGCTTTCATACTCTGGCACGAAACGGTGGAAATGGAAAACCACAAGAATGAAGAGAAGTAAAGTCTACTGAAACAAACGAATATCGTAGAGCGTTATGACTTTTCTCTCTTGAAGTACAAGAAGTCATAAATAACAGTTTATGTAATCGAGAAATGGCAGATATAAGTTTACGAATTTCAATAAGGCGTACAAAACATTCTGTGAAAAACACAAAGGGGAGTTGTGGATTGGATTCGTCTGGCTCATATAGGAACCAATGGGTTTCTCTCGTGAGCACGGTAATGAGTCTTTGAATTTCGTAAGAGGCGAGATATGTGACTAAAAGCTTTTAGAGAACGATTGTGCTTTCATGGTGTTATTTAAAGCAGTGGTGTTCAACCTTTTTTGTTCGCGTACAACTGGAGAGCTCTTTTTGGGCAGAGCAATGGACCTGTCGTAAGACAGAACACTTAATAATAATAATACCCCCATATATAATTTTTCTTCAACTTTGTACCCCCAAAGTTGTTGGTGTATAATTAAAGTTATACATAGTATATAATCTACATCTAAAATAAATAAATTACATTACTGATTATTCAGTATTTATCATAAAATAATATATATTTTTTTAAATTTTACGTACCCCCTAATATGTATTCGCGTACCCCAGATTGAATACTACTGATTTAAAGAGTTATAATAAAATTACTGTGCAGTTATTTATATATTTTCAACTCGTAAACACCAAAAAATTGATTCTATTCCTTAGGCGAAACTGTCTTGTTCTCTCTTGCACCCAGACACGATAACATGCTTGGGTTACCCCCATTTTACCCTAGAATGCCCGTGTTTTCCCTCTTCACTTCTAACATTAATGCTACATATAAGGACTCAGAATTAGTCGCTCAAACGACTGTAACTGCAGGATCATTTCTAATGGTCGACATTACAGCTTATCTGCATTTCATGTTACACTACGTAACCCTGCTACCACATCCTGTCTGTCTGGTAAATACCTGACAGCAAATCTTTCTACCCCACCCTTTCACACCACGCGGACAGAGGGGGATGTCTAGTTTGCCACGGAAACTGACAGAAACAAATCGAAATTTGGTGGCGAGATAATGACTCGTAACGTTACCATCTCCTCCCTGATTAATCCAGGCCGGATCGGAAACGAAGCAATAAGATTTTTTTTGTTAATGCTGTTATTCTCCCTCGCTGTCTTTCCTAGTGTTAGGGGAAGAAACATTTTTTTTTCCAACTTTTTTCCTGCACAGAAACACGAAGTCTGGATGTGACTGAGTGTCAAATCTTCTTTTTAAATTGGAGGTAACTTACATAAACTATTCGCAGCTTTTTAATGAGGCGCTTTTTAAACACGGCTTAATTTTTCATCTCGTTTCTTTTATTTCTAGGACTGTAATTAATAAAATCTTAGTCGCAAAGAAATTCTTGGCTCTGTGACAGAATATGCCTCATTACGAATTTGTCAGACTGAGTACATGAAACATCCAGTGGTATTTACTTCCAAAAGTAAAATAATATCAGACGAAATGTTTAGTCTGATATCAAAGAATCATTATAGAATACTGACTTGTGTACGTAATATCTATATATTAAGTTATTTGTGAGAGACAATTTCAAAATATTAGTCATCACGAATCGTAAAGAAGACTTGCATTGAACATTTGCAAAGTGAACAGTTGATGGCGATAACAACAGGCATGATAAGATATCATATTGGTAGTGAACTAATTTTAAACTGACGTACATAGTGTTAAGTTCAGTTAATTGATAATAATTTAATTTTTTAAAATAACGTAACATATAATCGAAATTCACTGATTTTGTATAGATTCGCCAGGGCTTTAAATAAATATTATTAAATATTTCCGGGTGTGTTCAGCTCTCTGATAACATTACACACCCCTGTCCTGAAATATGCAGGGGCGAGGCATTACATTAAAGATATCCATTCTGAGATAAAGTGTTTGGATAAGTGTAAGTAGTTAATTGAGAGTTACCAGCTGGAGACACCACCATCGATATTCAGTTCTTTAGTATTGGTTTTATAGTTTGCTCGTGCAGTTTCGTAATACCAACTTGTAAACTGTCGCTCTTTTCCTCGGGGGTCTTATTTAATTGTTTCATAAGGTTAAATATTCTGTGATTGTTTGTTGCAACATTTACTGTCTCTGAGTGTCTGGTTTCTTAAGGTAAGATAGTGTAATTGCGTCATATTGCGAATATTCTAACAATTATTTATTTTAATCCGTCTTATTACAATATTTAAAATTTCTTATAATTAAGATAATAAAATATCATTGATGTTCCATATCGATTGATCGGTTTACATTTTGGAACATTTTACACAACATGTTTCGGTTTTTATAAAACCATCATCAGGTGTAAAATATCTACGAACTTAAAACTCAAATATGATTCCATTTGGTGATGTTTCATTACGTTTGTTTTTCCATTTTTTGGGCGAAGGTGTTGTCTTTTCTTACATTTTATCAGATGTACATATCGGTCTGTAAGTAGAAGATTGAAAGAAACACTCAAGAATTTGAAAGAATTTATAAAATAATTTAGAGAATAAAATGCAAAATATAGTTAGAAAGTAGTAGTAAAATATAAATAAAAATAATATGAAATAAAAGTAAATCTAAAATAAAACATACCAAAGATGTAGGAGTGATTGTTCCGATATGTCCAGAAGTACGACTGTCATCGTATAGGTGTGGGTCAATACTGACTGTGGTTGCTTGTGGAAGGAGTGTTTATAAAGAAAGGTCACTGCGTGCAGAAATTGTGTTTTCGCTTCATAGCAGCAAAGACACCAACCAACACCTTGCATCATAATTGTGAACGTCTTTAATCCACTTTTAATTATACTGCATTTCCAATGTTCTTGTCTCCGTGTTCATCGCTCTCATATCTTTCTGTCTTTCTTTTTTCATTCGTTAAAAACCTTCGCTCTTTTTCGCCACTGCATCCATTCGACTTTTCTTTTCGCACTGTATACTTGCTTTGTGGTGCTCTGTCCCGTGGATCTGTGGTTGATCCACTTCTTCTGCATTATAATGAGGGTCTATCTTCACTTCCTATCTCGAGTAAGAAAATTCATACTGCAGAATCACAAGTTGCAGACAAATTCTAACACGAATTTGTCTAATTAAAATAATCTGCAAATGTTGATGGTCGTGCTGTAAGAACGTGTGAGTTTTGTGAAAACAAACTTTAAATATTTTAAATGACTTAAGTACGTAACATCTATCAGTTTCTTGCTACATGTTAGGCCTGTGGGTGATTAAAAATACTTAAAATATTTGATTTGGATGTTTAAAAAGTAGAGACAATAATATTAGAATGGATTTTAGGGGAATAATATGGGAGGTTGTGGACTGGATTGGTCTAGCTCTGGGGAATGGACAGTTGGTGGTCTCTTATTTAACAAAGTTATAAACCCACGGGTTTCATAAAAGTCGAATTTATTCACTACCTGAGCGACGATCAGCTTCTCAAAAATGACTCTGCTTCATAGTGTGAACCAGTTATAAGCAGCACACAGTCTGAGAGCTCTTTCTGCTACACCCTGTTTCTTCGAGAAACACCTGTTAAACATTCAGCAGCTGCAGAACAGCTTCTGCTGCATATTATTCTGCAGTTTAGAGTAAGCATCGAACCCTCCCATCTGGATCCTCTCTTCTACTCAGCTCCAAGCTTTATTATACTTTCTATAGCTCCACATTAATAATCCGTAGCAACGGAAAATATGCGAACTAAATAAAGGCTTCCTTTCCCTTAGCTCCTTCCTCTTCCGCAGTTCTTGAAGCAGTCAGTATGCCGTCAATATGCATGGCATCCATTCTCATTCCTTTCTGGACATCTCAGACTTTGGCCACGCGAAGGAGCCCAAGGGGTGGAATGAAAGTCGTTTGTTGGAATTCGAGATATTCACTCAAATTCCCTCTTCGGAAGAATATTTAAATTACTGACAATTATTGCGTCGTTAAACTGTGTTCAGTAGATATGTTAATGGATTTTCTTATATTACGACAATTGCATTAATGGGAGAATATTTATGAGTGTGTATCTTTTAAAACTATTTTTTTTTATAGAATTTGTTGTGGTAATACTCTTAAGGGGTTTTGGTCCTGCGGTAGAAGGTTCATGTGACTTTGTTGTGCATTACCATTGTGGTGCTCTTGAGGGATTTTCGATATTGTGGAATAATGTTTATATAAATATATGTGTTAATAGTAACCATTGTCATGGTAACCTTGTTAGGGACTTCGTTTTGTGGTTTATGTCGATTTTTATCGGTACATAAATTGTTGAAAAAGTGTAAAACACACTTTGTAGCGTTGTTAAAATTGGTTACGTAATTTATCATTCAACCGAGAAATGAACTTAAGATCGCTTATTCCTTCTGAGAGGAAAGTAATGTTTATGTGTGACGTCGTATCAATATTTTCGCCCCAGACACAAAAGGAAACGTCGCGAATTCTGTAGAGGACTTTCTTGTTTCCAAATTGGCCACCATCGACTAAATATCTCTGCAGTCTGCTCTCGCTATGCAGTTTCAATAAAAGCCTCAAGATCTTTATCGATTGGCACAATCTTCAACACGAAATAAAGTTCATACGTCACACTTCCTTGTTACAAGTCTTGGGATTAAGATTATCTCTTTTGATAAAATGTTGTTCTAATGATGTCTACAAGGAAAGCCAAAATCTCCACCAAGAAGCCACCTACCATAGAGATCGAACGGTTAGCAAACGTCTGCTTCATATTCGGGAGTCTCTATTTAAAATTTTGGCCCCAAGGTCGATTATCATAGCAGAGATTTTTCGTCGTTTTTCTTAAGTCTCTCCAGAAAAATGTCGAGATAGTATTTTAAACTAGACCATAATCGCCTCCTTTCATATCACTTCCATGTAATTAATCACCATAAGATTCTACTGTTTATAGTCTGATCTATGGAGGGCTTTGGTTAATTCGGTGATGAACCTTTGGGTTCGGTAAACCATCTAGTTAGTTAGTTAGTTATTGACAGTGTTGTTAAGCAAACAAATCTTGTCTTTACCAGGTCATAGAATACATTTTACAGTTGATAAACAATATGACATTTTTTTTAAAATGACTTTACGAGCTATATATCACTACAATCATTACAATAAATACAAAATAGCCAGAAAATATGAAAGGATGAGACCACTTGGAATAGACGTAGATGAGAGGATATTATTAAAGAAGTGGTCTATAAAGATTTGGACCGGATTCATGTACCAGTGACGGACTCTTGTTTACTCGTCGATAAACCTTATGGTTCCATAAAGAAGACGGAGAATTTTTAACTACGCAAACCTAATCATCATCATCAACATCATCATCGTGTAGACAGCCCCCTGTTTTCCCACCCCAAGGCTTTCTCTCGAAATAGGATTCAACTCTGACTGATTACTTAGGCACAACAAACTTAAAATGGCAAGAGGGTTCGCTTCGGACTTGGTTCCTGCAGTCTCTGTCCCTCCATAACCTCTACTTTAGACCTTCACATCCTCACAGCCGCCGGCTGTCAATGGAAAACTGATGTCACCCTTGTATGCAGGCATTCAGCTGTACCTGCGTTCGATTCGACCAACTTGAGGGAGTTTGAAATCGGCTTACACAGAGGACCAACTACTGCTACACACAGTACTTCATTATGCAACTCAACCTCATTCTCCTCCTCCAGAGAGGAACACAAACTGTGGTTCGCGAACGTAACTTAACTGTCTCTTAACTGTGCCCCCGTATACATTACCCATTTGTAGCCGAAGCTCATTTAAATAATATTTAAGAATTCAGTCCGTACCTCAAAGAAAACACAACACTTCACCATTACAAAGATTAACTTATAAACGCAGTTTAAGGAAATACTCGCTGTTTGTTCTTAAAAACATCAGAAACATACAAGTAAAAAATTCCAATTAACTGATTGTCAAAACATATGGTACATATAATTACCACTAGGCTTTGTAGTGTTAAAAACGTTATAAGCTTTACGGTTTAGTACAATATACTGACATATTTACCTTCAGCAGTTTGTTTGAATGGTGAGTTGTTTTAAAAGTCTGAAACACTTGCAGAGGTAACGTGACGTAGCTGCTTAATGTAAATTAAATAAAAATGTAATAATTTTTTTATCTTTTATATACGATAAGAGACTATAATACTGTTTTCATAACTTATTCCCCTTAAGCACTGTCGTAAAAATATTTAAGAATTAATCACTTACCGCTGTAGCTAATATTTTACCAGGCTTTTTGTATTTCGATTAGATTTAGTGGTGTAGCACGTATGTTAGAATGTAGTTTGTTATTTTTATTGTTGGAGGTGATTATGCATTAAGCACTCTTTAAAAAAGTAAGGTAAATTAAGTATTATGAGGATGGTGGTCTGTTTATTTATTTATTTAGTGTTCTGTCAGACGACAGGTCCATATGAACAGGATCCTTCCATCCTTTTCTCGGACTGGGACCTGTTCATATACGTTCTTGGCAGATGATCCAGAAGTGGTTTGCCATTGCCTTTTTCTGTGTGTGAATGGGATGCCACGGAGAAACCGGGGAAGCCCCCGGAGGAAAACTCCGTGTTGCCTAGACCACGGCCTTGCCCAACACAAGTTATAAATTCGGGCACCGCCGGGAATCGAACCCGAGACCCCAGGATTACAAGGCCAGCGTAACTCATACATGTTAACGTTTAAGTGTGAAGTATTTTCTGAACACTGCCCCATGTCATCAGTATATCTTTGCAAGCCGGTTTTATCATTTTGGAAAGAAAGGATTTTATAAAGATTTGTTTCCAGTTAGGGTGCGATGGATTATAAACTTTCGCTTCAGCAAACATTTCAGCGTGTAAATTCATGTAGTCTGTATTACCGAATTGTCTCTCATTTCTCTCGCTTTTCCTCTTTGCTGCGAAGAATTTTGGTAAGAGCTAGTAGGATGTAGGCAGTAATTTAACCAGGCCACTGACTACTGAGCCTACTTAAAGGAATTTGCATTTTCAGCTACTTAAATTATTTGTCGAATGTGAAATAGCATTAAAGGAACTGTTATCACGCCTAAATATAATAGACAAAGGATCTTTAGAACTACGTCTTAGATAATTTTCCACCCGATGCGTAAGAACTGTGTATGGCCTTGAAGAGTTAATAAAACTTTTCACTAGTACTAAACAGAATAAATTAAATAATATTATAAGTGTATGACGGAGGGTAAAACAATTGTAGCATGAACCCAAATAATTGCTCCCCCTGTTTTCCAAGGGCTTTAAGTGACATGAAAACTTTGCATGAAAAATATTTTCCGGGGATTTTCTTTTCTAATATTGCATGTTTCTCTTATTTATTAACAGCATGTCTAAGGATCAGAATTAGTTTCATTCCTCCACGTTTGTCAGGTCGTTGAACGTGTTCTAATGCATAATTTATAAAATGGGTCAACATTGAAGTAGACTCGAAATGAGATCTGTTACGTTTATTTAAACTAATTTTTTTCTCATTCGTACAGTAAATGTATTTATTTGTCATTCGTTATTATTGATGTGGTACATACTAACAGTGAAAGTTGGTTCAGAATTATTGAAAAGCGTCTTCACTGACGCAATTAGTTAATCAGGCAGTTTGTGTAACGAAATGTATCCCACAGCAATTGTTTGATTTACGCTTTGGCAATTGCAGGTTACTCTTGTGTATTTGCATGCATTGCAGCCACGGTGGTGCTGTTGTCTGTACTTCGCAAATTCAGTTCGCTGTTGTTACTACAGGTCGGTTACCTGAGAACAGACTAACTTCTAAAATTGTTGAAATTAATTAACAAACAATTTCAAGTAGGTTTTCAAGTTTTTCACGGCGGTGAATCTAAAGATGGCTGACTTCTGGGTAGTAGCGCCGTTCTGGTAGAAATGATGAGTACTTATCGCCCTGATGATGGAGGCAGCAAGGACCTCCGAAACGTTGGTAAACTTCGGCCAGACTACAAGACGCTACAACCCAGAAGACTGCCATCTTGGAACATATTCAAATCCAGAAGCGAAGGTAACATTACGAAAACCTAATTGTAGATAAGACGATAATATTAAAATTGATGTTAAAGATGTAGGAGAGGAATGGACTGAATTCATCTAAATTAGAATGAGGACCGTTGGTGAGATCATGTAATGAGCCTTTGGGTTCCATAAGATGTAAGCACAAAATCTTCGTATCAGGAAGGATTCTGTCCATACAAATACTCAGAAATTACTTAATTGTGACGTTAAAATTCATGATTTGAAGCCAGAAAAATAGAAAAGAAATAAGGACGGTAGGATTGCAATTTTTAAATCTATTTTCAAATTGGCTTTCGGTAGTTGTTAATTAAGAATTGCATTGCTTCGCTAATTAGTCCCATGGCTTGGCACATTGTCATTAGTTACGTTTCTAGTTATTTTAACCATTCTCTTCATTAAAAGAAGCCAAAAGGAAATAATAATAATAAGCGAAAATAATATATAAAATCTGAGTATTATAGGATATCTGAAAACGTCGGAAAACGAGTGGTATGCGATTCAAGCGGGCAGAGAAAATCAAGGCTTTTTGGCATCACATGGAGGGTGGAGGAAAGCAAGTGCCTTTCAAGAGATTTTGGGATTACGTTAGAAGAGATGTGGGGGGGGGGGGGC
>NW_019059719.1:47183-76909 GCF_000696155.1 Zootermopsis nevadensis | reverse complement strand
AGAGGGCAATACTTAGTCGTGAAATTCCCATGGCATGTACCTCGCAGTTCCCACGACGGATTCCATCGTGACGAGGGAGAGACTGAGAAACCAGCATCCACCGTCTTCTGGATGTAAGACGAAGGCAGAGAGAGAGACCAAATCTCGAATTCATTAATTAAAGGTTCCCTAGTGATGCAAGATCACACGGACTTTTTTTTTACTCGGAAGGCAATGGTCCTGCCCACTGTGTGGAGTAGTAAGATTTATTATTATTATTTAGTGTTCTGTCTGACGACAGGTCCATATGAACAGGATCCTTCCATCCTTTTCTCGGACTGGGACCTGTTCATATACGTTCTTGGCAGATGATCCAGAAGTGGTTTGCCATTGCCTTCTTCTGTGTGTGAATGGAGTAATTGTTGGGATGCCACGGAGGAAAACTCCGTGTTGCCTAGACCACGGCCTTGCCCAACACAAGTTATAAATTCGGGCACCGCCGGGAATCGAACCCGAGACCCCCAGGATTACAAGGCCAGCGTTCTAACCGCTAGACTTTGTATGTGTACATGTGAGGATAATATAAGACCCATAAATACAAACTGCAGAGTTAAGGCAGATATTCAAGCAGTTGCTGTTGGTCTTTAAAGGGTTGATATAATATAATACAAATTATAATGCAATTTAAGAAATAATAGAAAAAATACCACAGAAATA
Organism: Zootermopsis nevadensis; assembly: GCF_000696155.1. The sequence continues at coordinate 76,213 of NW_019059719.1, read as the reverse complement.
TGCACCATAAATATACAGATAATAATAATAATAATAAAACATCTCCTTTATTAATATTAATAACGAACATTACCCGCGATTAAAAAGATTATTTTCATATTTAATTATAACATTCCTTTGGTGCTATTTAATTGTCGGTAGGATGTTGTTTGTACGAGTCAGTATCCCAACAAACCATACAGAAAATATTAATATAGAAGCCAAACTTTTTAATAACATACTTTATAACCGTAACAATTCTTTAACATTCATTGCTTTTACTCGCTGGAATCGTGTAAAACGAGCGTTTGTTACAGGATAGGCGCAAAGGTAAAATGTAATAGAAAAAAAGTAGAACGCTCCCGCGGGGATAGCAAAAGTGACATATATTCACGTTGATTATCTGCAATGCGATTCGCTGTGACAACTAACTGTTACTTTGTTTTACTTTAGAAATTACAAACTCTTCACTTCTGCCTACGTTTCGGAGAAACATATTACTTCCATCAACTGGGTTGAGTATGGAGTCACAACTCATCTTTACTGTACTTTAGAATGAGGCAGCTGATCTGCCAGAGAGGATTTTATTGTATTTCGTAACCGCAGTTGTTTAAAGTCGTATTCATGGTGTAAAATACCCCCATAATTAGCAATTATTACACTCGACAGAGTTTAAAATTTTCTTTTTATATATCTGGTTTTTAATCGCATAGAAAAAGTTTTAAATAAAATTTATTGTTATCAAATAAGATCTGAATTTTACAATGAGCTATTTTTGAGAAATGTAATAAAATTAAATTTGGAGTTCATGTAAAGTAGAACCTATTTTTGAGAAATTTAATAAAATTATATTTGGAGTTCATGTAAAGTAGAATTTAAAGTGATAAGTACAACAATTAAATTCATCTGAAAAATTTCGGCGTAGACATCCAATACCAAATTTAATCTAAATCCGTCGTATATTTTCTGAGAGAAAAAAAACATGAGTGCAGTCATGGATACACATCTAATTCATACATTTATTATATCCAATCGGTACAAATAATTATACGAAAAAAATTCCATAAGCGTCTAAAAACTTCAGACAAAGACCGAACTTCTAAAACACTGACGTTCTGAAGAGGAGATTTTTTTGTCTTATCCTTAATAATTCGCATGCGTAAGTAAAACACGTATTATAGTGTGGTCTACATGAACGGAAGACTTCGGCCAGTCATGTTCTGAGCAGTTAAACACAGAAACATGTTTGCATTGGATGGTTGGCGGGTGCTAGACGCTTTTAATAAAACTCTGTCGCGAAGTTGCTGTGTGAGAACACGATGAGGAATGCATTTTGTAATTAAAACATTTCGTGTATGTTGGGGTAGGTACGAGGCAGAAAGGGGATGCATGTCCTACAATCCCTCTTTATCCCCCCAAATATATCAGCAGTGGCTCCAAAACCCACTCTTAAACATCGCTGTTATAATGGTACTGGTAAAAGTTTCAGACACTTGAATCTCTTTCAAAATTTGTGTTGCTATTTCTTTCGTCTTACTCCTTGAAACAACGAGCTTAATACGTAATTGCAGAAGCAGTGATGTTTTGGATTCTAATTTAATTAGTATTTTTAATAGAAATGTGCCGAAATATTTCGTGATAACCGGTACAACTGTGTGCTTACTTCAATGTAAACTTTGTGTAAAGCCACTGTAAAGGATTACTTTTATTTAATAATAATTTATCTTCTTGGTGATGGAGTAAAGAGGTCTTAACTATTGAGTACAGAAAGGGAATATGTGTTCTGTAGTTAAGTATTTTTTTTTTAAATTTCATATTCGATGTAAGAGACATTATTTTAAAAGGAATATAATTAGGAGCGAACACTTTGGTTCACGAACATGTGAGTAAAGACTGAATTATTCTGCATAGGAAGGAAGGAGAAAAGGTAGAAATGAAGCAAGAAAATTTTTATTCTGCTTTTGGTGGTGTACTGTGATTATATATTCTGAACGTTGGGTACCAGAGGAAAAGGAAATTGAATTGATAGTTTGAGGTTGACGTTATGCGGAAGGATGGACTAGAGAAGCAGGAGTCCTGTACCGTATTCCTGGAGAAAACTCGGTGTATCTTCAGCTAGAAGCAATACATATGAATAAAAGAGAAAGAAGACAGCTACAGGCAGAAGGAAATAGGACGTCCCAACAGGAACACGTTCTATTGACGTACATGAGTATTACCGTTGCTGGCGCAGTAAAAAAACAAATAAAATTGAAGAAACGGTATACTAACTGTGACAATCAGGCCACCTTTGTGTCACCAAAGATTTATTTTGTCGACTTATCGTATTTTCTTTCATATAATCTCGATATATTTTCTAAAATACAGTACAGAATTCGTATATCTGTTCTTCATGAGTGAAGCGTACGATGATTTTATGTACCCGAAATTCGGAATGTTTTCCGTGGTTACTTAAGACACTCCCTGCCTTTAGTGAAATCCGAAGGTTCATTACATTTTTCGCAAAAGCCAGATGAATTCCAATCCACATATGTAAACCATATTTTCTTAAGATTCCTTTTAATATTATTATCCTATTTACCCCTAGGTCTTATGAATGGTCTCTTTCCTTCAGGATTTCTAATCAAATCTGTGTAGTCACCCCTGAACACACGTTATATTTCCTTACCATCTGATCTTATTCGATTTGACCATCGTGCAGGGTACAAATTATGGGGCACCTCATTATATGATTTTCTCACTCTCCTATCACTTCAACTCTTTTAGAACAAAATATTTTCCCAAGCGCACTCTCAATCCGTGTTCTTTCGTTAATGTGAGACCAGGTTTCACACCCAGAGAAGCGAAAACATTTCTAGTTTCCAGGTCCTATGGACAGAAATCCAAGAATGTGGAGAAAGAAGGTACAATGGAGTTGCCTTGAGGTCGGTCTGAACATGAATCAAAAGAGACAGAAGAACGTGTCAGGGATCTGAAGTCAAGACACGTCTCGCTCGTCAGCAACCAGGAAACTTTACCCCCCCCCCTCGAGCAACGGGCACCTAACGAGAGGGTCAAAACAGAAAAACGGCAACACGAGACACAAGTTTTGTCAAAAATGCCACAAACTTCATTTACTTGTCTTATTTGCTTTAAGGGCATAGTTAATCTAACTTATTTTCTAGGTCTTCGTTTGTTCCTGCAGAAAAGTTGAAAGTTTTGGCGTGTAAAATTGTTTCTTCAACATATATACCGTCCCAGTCCTTGTAAATCTTAACATATAATAACATTTTCATCACGAAATTTTTGAGGTATGTTTGTTCTATGTTTTTGTACCGAGTACCGTACGCATAATTTCAATTTTACCCTAATTGCGACCATCAGACTCAAAGATACGGGCTTAAACATCGCATAGTAGCTTTTATACCCCATTTAACATTAACAAGTACAACATACGACGTAATTTTAACTCACTTTATTAAGCATCGTGTCTCTTGCACCTCAGAAGTTCACATTGTCGCCATGGTGATATTGACAGGGAGTAGAAGAAGTTGCCATGACGGAATTATATATCTCCCATAATTTCTTTAAAATATCAAAGTTAATCCCTCCTCATCTTCTGCTTTCCTTTGACAGAGATAAGCTCTACAAGGTTGCTAAGTAGAGCAATCAGTGTCTATTGCTGAAGAGTATTTTCCAGTCAGTTTTCCTTAAATACAAAGTGTGGAACAGTACTGTAATTAGACTGTAGTTCCCAACAAGATTTGCGTATCGTATCGTGCACTAAGTATTTGCAATGGGCATTTCTAGAGCTTTCGAAATCCTATGGAGCGTCTATTAAACCTGCTCCGTTCATCTGTCCGCCAGGACGTAAGAACTCGAAAACGGCTGAACCTAATTCATAAAATTTGATACTGAAGATTTTTACTAAAAATTGTATAACCATTTAAGTTTTTGTTAAGATCCGATACCTTTTAACAACCGCTTTACATAAGTGAATTTTAAACCTAATTTAACCTTTTCATCCCTGTAATGTGGACCCTTTATTTATTTTATGTAGAAAATAGTATTCTGGTTGCTGTAACATATATTTATTTTGTACGATTAAGAGCGCTAATATAATATTTTACACAACAAAATGTTTTAATATTATATAATTTTTACAACACCAATAAACTTCAAACGTTTGTGTATAGACTGTACAAAATAAATATATGTAACATATATATTTTGAGTTTCATGTAAAGTGCTGATAATTTTTGACTGTGGATCCTCATGAAAAATTATAGTCGACCAATTTCCCCTCCCCGTCTGGATGTTCAAAAGCTTCACAGTTTCTTCTAAACAAGCGGGCAATGAGCTGGCTGGTCACGACCTCCCGATTATGCGTTTATTTAGCATGCTACGCGCAAAGAAGACGCAATAGGCTGGTCAGAGTTATTTCGTTGTCCATAGTCACCGAACATCGCGATGGAAAATCAGTTGAGTACGTGTCGGGTTTGTAGATCTACAGACAAAATGCATCTACGATTCCATTGAGTATGCAAAGTTCAGTTTTCCTTCCAGGCTAATGCCATCGCCTGCAGCTGCTGATGTGGTACCCGAATTTTATTCGATCCACAAACATTGTAACCCTTTCTGTCGCCACAAATTTCTCTGTTACGTAGGCAAATTCCAAAGAAATTCGTCCAGGAACACTGGACAGAAAAACATTTGAATACGTACACAGAATCACAGGGCCGGATAATTCAATTCCGTTGGCTTTAGCCCCTGAACCCCCCCCCCCCAAAGTATAAAAATGGTAGATTACATTCAATTTAAAACCAACTGTATTTTAAATAAAATTATTTCTGTATCATTATAAATATTATATTGATAAAATTTCACAGTAAAAATTTGTAAATAACTGAACCTGCAAATGTAGAATCATAGACTATGTTTCCTTTTAGAAACAAGACAATAAAGACATTGATTGTATGTATGTAGCTCGGGAAACACAAAGATACTTAAAGATACGAGATGAAACGATGTGTTAGAAGTTTAGGTTATCTTTTTAAACAAGGTCCTTTAAATAAACAAAGTAAACAGATAAAGGCCAGTTAAATCTATAGCTTTCTTCGTCAAAACATCGCTTAGAACTAAAAACATCCTTTATAAACATAAAAGCTGATAGTATGCAGTATAAAGTATTTTAAAGTAATTTCATACAACAGCCTTCTTGTTTTCAAAACTTCAGTTTGAAAACAAGGAACTTAAACCGAGAAACAGTGGACGGTCTTCTGCTAATTGAATGCTCCTGAGAGTGCAGGAAGGTTCTATATATGCGGCTTGTGGTAGATTCTTGCAGAACATTTGAGTTGCGGATTGCGAGTGAACATTCTCATTTGCACAATCCCTTCAAATATTTCTTGTAAATACCACCGTTAAATAATTTTGTAGTTCATGCACTGTCCCTTTGAAGCAAGAGAGAGAGAGAGAGAGAGAGAGGAAATTGGTGGGGGAGAAGTGAGAGACACTTCGATATCTGGGGGGGAGAAAGAGCATCTTATAGCTAGAAGGTCCCCAGGCAATGCCCGCTCGTCCTTCTGTTAAGGATAAAATAAGAGTGAAGGCGTTAGTGTGATGATTGACATAAAAGACGGAATTTTGAAATTTTATATTAGCGAAAGCTGAGGCTATTAATTTGGAAGTTTAGTACATAATTTAGAAGTTCCTACTGAGGGGAGGGGGGTAAATTTTGACGGCGTTAAGGGGTGGTATTTTGATTAATTTAAGTCGGGAGGGCTGCATGAGAAGCTTGCAGTAGCAACTTGGAACTTGGGAACCATCTCAGCATTTGCTTGAAGACAGAGGAAAACCAAGGAAAACCTGTGTCGAGATGGCCTCTTTGAAGCTCGGAGTCAATATAAATATTAATAATTCAATCTGTACCTCAAAGAAAACACAAATATTCATCCTTACAAAGATCAAGTGGTTAACGCTATTCAGCAAGATAATCAGTTTTTATTTTGGTAGCCATACGAAATTCACAAATACAAAATGTAGACTTAATTTTAATGTAGGTGGTACATGTAGTTTACGCGTGTGTATTAAGTGTTTATATTGTGACACTCTATCAGTTACAGAGGTTTTTTAGTGGCAAACAAAATGAGAGAAAACATATTCTCGGTGGATTTCAGTTTACGCCGAAATTTTATTATTGCATTTAGAAGAGCCAGCCAGTTGTCGGTATCATGATCCAGATGAATCCAGCCTATAACTTCACACCCCACTTCTTTAAGATATATTTTAATATTATCCTGACATTTACACCTAGGTCTTTCAAGTGATGGTTTTCTTCCATTGCTCTTTCGATGTGCACATAATTCGGTATAAATATGCTTTGACGGATGTAATCGACGTAGAAATATTTGTTTTAGAATTGAGTTTGATTGCGATGCTGAAATTTTGCGCGTGTAATGCAGCAGTTTAAGGAAGCACTTGAAGACGTTAAATGGAATTAACTCGAAAAGGAAAAGTCTCAAAATAACAATACTTCTCATTACTTTGGTTGTTGTACGCCTTTTAACTGCACTTTGAAGGAATGTTGAGTCGAGTATTGAAGGGGCAAAGGCTTCAGACGTTCACAGGCAGATACAATTAAGTTTAAAAAGAGATAAGGAATTGCGAGTTTGGGGCAGGAGCTAAGAGAATACACCAGATAAAATCTCTGGAATGAGTCTTAATAGTGCGAAATAAAATACGTAAAATTTCTCCAGGGTGTGAGATTGTCTTAGGGGTTCTTTGTCTTATAAAGTAAACATAAAATGAACAGCCAGCAAAGCTTTAATTATTATATAAAGAAATATCCATTAGAAGGTCTTTGTATGAAAGAGCATCAAATACATTTAAACGTAACAAAATAAATTAACTTGTTTTGTTCAGAACTGTTAAGCAGTTGTTCTCCCTGTGTAATGTGTTTATTGCATTTAAATTAACAGATGTGGAGATGAACAGACATGGATGGATAGATTAAGACTTCTGTTAAGTCAGAAAACGAAGTTTAAGAAGTCTTTATTTCAGTTTTCTTGTCGTCACAGATAAACGAATTTTAAAGTTATGAATCATTATAAGGGAAACAAATTTTATATTTTCCCTTCCACTCCTACAACCATTAAAATTAATAGTTACAGAAGGCCCACATATAGCTACTATCTTCACTAATGTGACTTAATTTATTAACACTTTGCAGAACAGAAAAATGTTTCGTTTATGTAAAGTTTTGAATGTTTCACAATACGAAACTTCACACGTCTAGTTGCAGATGTTCAGGTGTTTAATTTTCAAAGGAAATCTCAGGGTGTCCATGGTCTTAATTTAAATTTATATGAAAGTGACATAAATAACAGTATTAGATAAAACTTGATTTCCACAAAGCTGTATATTAAAATTGGAAACATTTTGTAAAATTCAACTTTGCTGTTAATATCTCAGTTGTTATGAAACAACCATTTTTTTTGGAAACATGGTAATGAATAGGGGGAGGTCACTGGTGACCTCTCGTGCGGATAGGGGTGTGTGTGACAAAGTGCTCGATAGCACAGAATTATGGGTGAAAGGGAGGGTAACAGTGGTAGAAACGTCTGTGTTTTTTCTTAGGGATTTTGATGTACTGCTTGAGGGGGATTTTTGGGAGGGGGGAGATACATTGCTTAGTTATTTTCATGGGTGATCTCCGTACAATTCGGGCAACTGATTTTCCCGTCATGCCTCATAGACATTTAACAACGTGACGTTTGTGTGTGTGTGGGGGGGGAGTGAGTATTTCTGTGTTATCTGCAGGGATGTTGCTGTGTGAAGTCTGGTAGAAATTTGCCAAAGTTTCGCCCTGATGATGGAGGCAATAACCAGCTCCGAAACATCGGTCAATTTCTTTCAGATTACTCTTTGCAACTACCCGGAGAGAGCCTGAAATATCGCTACTGTGTTATCGATGAAGTACTGTATGAATCAATATCAAATGTAAAATAATATTAAATTGTGTTTAAGATTTAAATAATGACGCTGTAGTAGAATAATAAAATAATGAATGAATAATGGATCGGAAATAATATGATGGAGGCAGGTCTGATTAAAATCACGAAAAACTCTAGTCAGGAGAGCGGGTCTTAATGATGAGGTTTCAGTGTTCTCATACACTACTCGTTACAAACACTCTGCAACGTCATTTGTGGTGAAAACACAAAATGATTACCAAGTCAATTCCTTTCTACGTTGTCGCTACGCAACGGAAAATTGAATAATTTTCAGATACTTAACTGTACTTTCAGGCTTAGTTAGCAGAAACTGAATATTTCATTATGATATCAAATTGAAGATGGCTTCCAAGCTTATAGAATGAAAGACTTTTTTATTATTTGGCTATGCATGCTAATTCTAACAAATTACTTCTCTCTGAGATTTGTTTAATACAGTTACTTATCGTATTTAATATGGTCACTGTTTTAGAGAGAATATTCAGTCTTTCTTTCTATTAGCAGATTAATTTGCGATATTTCTGCAATTCTCTGGCAGTGACGTCGGTTTATTCATTCGGCTGTAATCTCATATACGAGACGCTTTTCTCAGTAAACGGATTTTACCCTTACTATGTATTAAGAACTCTAATTGAAATAGCAGCCGAGGATATTACGCTGCAATCACTACGGCCAGCGAGGGTCACAATTTAAATTGAAGGCTTAAAGGAATTAATCTCTTTATATAGCCATCTGCCCACTTCTCATTCAAGATTTTTACTTCAAATAAATTAACTTATATGCATTTGGAGACGTTACACATAAAGCAGTTCAGAATTATAAAGGTCTTGTTACGTATTCTAAAGACGAGCGGGAATTAATTTATTTTGTGAACACGTTTTTTGTAAATTTGTCTGTGATCAGTTGAAAACAGTAGAAAAGTATCGTTTTAGAATAAAATAAAATAATTTCTGAAAATGGTAACATTGGTAACCTCAGTACATCTGCGAATGTACTCCTATTCTCGTTAGTACAGACTATAGATCGATAGACTGAACCCCAGGAGATTCGGGGTACAAATTTCGGCCTATACACAGGACATCCCGAATAAGGGACTTTGTGCTTTCTCTCAGTCATTCCAGGAAAAATCCGGGATAGTATCTTAACGCGTTCTTCTATACCCTTACCAATTAATTATTTAATATAATTTCATAATTAGTTTCTACATATACCGTAGCAGTTGATTATTTTTAATATAAACAAAATAATAATAAAATCAACCAATAGAAGGCAAGTTTAATACTGATCACTCACCCCCATCTAGTGTCGAGGTCAAGAATGAGTCTAAAGCAGGTTGGGCCAACCCAAATGATCTTTCGGGCCACTTTGGAAATGCATCATAACTCCGCGGGCCACATATAAAATTATATATCCCCATATTAGATTTAGATACACTATAGACATTTTTTTGAGTGAAAAATTGAAACATAATGAGTTATTATTATTGTGTTTACTATTATTCTTACATGTAAACATAGACAACACACTGTTTGCCGAGATAGGCTTAGGTTCGAAAACAGTTTACTTTTATCAGGTAAAATATCCTTCACAACAGCTTCCAAACATTCTGTCACAAATTTACCATCCGAAAATGTTTTCATTTTTTTTACAATCACAAATGAAACAGAATAGCTTGCCTTAACAATATTGGAAGGTTGCTGTAATGCTGCACCAAACATTTTTTGTTGAGCCTTTAATTGCGACTTAAACTCCTTGAGCTTCGATTGTTTCACTTCTTTATCGAACTTCAAATAATCCTTATGTTTTGTTTCGTAATGCCTCTTAACATTATATTCCTTAAATACAGCAACGACCTCTCGGCAAATTAAACATAATAATTTTGTATTTTGAACTATGAAGAAGTACTTTTCTTCCCATTCATCGCTATACTTTCTATTTTCATCCACTATTCTTCTTTTCTTTGCAGTCATACTGAAAATAAGAGAGATATTAAATATATCTATTTTTAATTGTTAAATTAAAAGTCATTTTTAATTTAATAGGAGTTATTACCTGGCTGTTGTTGTTTTAAATATGTTGTTGAAGTACAGGCATATTAAAATAATTATCCTGCAGTCACAGCACACAAAACGAAACCAAAAAGCAAATTTTCACTTGAAACTGAGAGTCTGCTCTGCTCTGCTATCAACAATCAACTGTGCGTATCTAGGTATGGTCACTGCGTCACTGAGGGCACTTAAGAGTGAAACATAGAACCTGTTATATTAGATGTTCCAAGATGCACGCGCATCATGAGTTCGCAGAATATAGTTTAATTATTCTGCGAACTCATAACTGTAAACTCATGAATAAAACAGGCAATATCTGTCATATATTATTATTTTAAAATCAAAGTTAATTTTTTCTCATAATTTCGACAGATAATTTTTGAATATATGGATGCACAAATAATGTATTTTTTTAATACATTGGTTTTCACTACTTTGGCCATTATAAAATAAATATATTTTGTAAAAGTGTGATGAATCTCGCGGGCCGGAAAAATGTTCAAGGCGGGCCACTTGCGGCCCGCGGGCCGCGGGTTTGGATACCCCTGGAGTAGGAGCTATACCTACTCTCCCCCAAAGCGCCTACGTGGCTTATAGTGGGACAGATTTTTATACCAAATTTTGAATGTTTATATCTGTTTATAGCTTTAAATAACTGTGTTATAATGGAACGACTTTGGTACACGGACATGCAGGACAGACGGATGACTTTAAATAACGTACAGATTTGATTTCGGTAGTTGGCATCAAGGTGTTTTGAGCTTCTTGGTACTTAAAATCTCAGATGACGAACTTACTTCATTTCTAAAAAAATCTCACTTTTCTGTCCCTTAACCAATATGCTTCAAGGGGTAATCTATATTACCACAGAAATCGGAACGCTCCCCTAGTCCGTGTGTGACAGTCCGTAAGTTATAATGACGTAGCGTTCTCCTCTTATCAGTTCTCAATCCTCTTCGTAACACGGGAGTGGGGGCACAGCCTCTCCTACTAATTCCAACGAATGTATTCATACATACACTAACTCAGTATTAGACGTGCTTAGTTTTATAAACTTAATCTTAAGCCACTGGTTAAAATTGGGAAGTATTTACTTCTGTGGAAAGGACGTCTTCTGGAACGTTCTACCGTGTTGTCTGATAGAAACTGAGCGACATTAAAGAGGTGCCTACTACCTGCATAATCAGGGTGATAACATTTATTTTACGGTAAAATCATATATTCCTACGCATTTCTGTATTTAACTTCCAGAGCTTTTGAGGCATCACGAAGGCCGTGTTTATGGATTGTGGTGGTAACAATTATCGCGCTGCCTAGCCGCGTTCACTTCTCGATTAAAAATGTAACGCTAATCTTGAATAGCTACGTTTCAAAATGAAATTAAAATATTGTATGATATGTGTATAATAAAATCCTCTCGGGCTATCAGCCGAGTCAAGGGGTTAAGACATGAAGAGACCAACGTTTCGAGGTCCACTTCAGTACCCTGAGGACGAGAACAGAGATGGACCTCTAAACGTTGGTCTTTTCATGTTTTAACCCCTTGACTCGGCAGACAGCCCGAGAGGATTTTATTATAAATTAAAATATCTTTTCTGTATTTGTTATTTTTCTCTCATCTAGTAAATCGTAGACTGTGTCATATTTAGGGTGCCTAGTTCATTTCTGGTAGATGACGCTTTGATGAATCGGTTCTTTACAGGATCACTCAAATTTCTTCTTAATCGTCATTCATCAGTGCTCCACGGCCAAGTTTCACCGCCCCACGAGGTGTGAGTCAGCCTTGACCTAGCAGAACATTATCATACCCTCGGTAATAACTTAGGGGCTTCAGTAAGCCCCGGTACTTGAATGGTCTACCAGTAAAGGAAGTTAAATATACTATTTTTTACATGAAAGGTTTTATTCCTAATTTGATTTTTGTTACTACCAAATTTAGACTCCGTAGTGTCACACTAACGTGAGTCGAGAATCAAAGCGTGAGCAGTATATTTTCATTATGTTTATAAAACATTTTAAGGAAATTCACGCGTCATAGTTATATTCAACCTACATTACGAATAACATCCACTCTAACCGCAATGCTTTTTATTTTCAGATTCCACCCTCGTTTTGAAAGAAAGAGTAAGGAAACGGAGAATGTGAATACATGTTTCTATAAAGCGTTCAGAAAGCATTAAGCTGTGTTTTTAGTGTGAAAAAGAGAGAGATGTAGGAAAACATTTGTTAGCAATGTTTCTGCTACTGAATGAGAGGGGTGCGTTCTAGAGCAGCTCTTTTTCGCCTCCCTGTTAGTTGGGTGCGCTCGACTGTGTCCCTCTTATATTGATGTTCTACAGTGCGCATAATGACAGAGATTTAGACTAAACGTACAGCTAAAGTACGTATTTTTCAAAAGGAAAACCGAAGACAAAGAAACAAGTTCTATTTCTGCACCCCCTTAATCTTCTTACAGCCTGTGATCATATCAGTGGTATATAATGCACCGCGTCGTACTCTGAAATAAAACCTAGAACGAAGCAAGCGCACATGTGGTGATGGAAAGGAACTGAATCAAAAGATAACCTGCGTATAAAATTCGCTTTCAAACCTAGCGTTTTAATGGTGAAATATTATTTATAAATGAATAATATTTTGACACTATTATCCCACAGCTTTTAGAGTTTCATGAATAAATCTGTGTGTAAAAAGGGTATTTGATCTTACAAAAAACCAGGCCACGTATAAAATAATTTTACTTTTTGAGCGGATAATTAATCCATTCGGTACACAAACTTTAATATGTTATAAAAGAGAAAATTTTTATTTGACAACTTAGCGTGTTCTGAAATTATATACACGATATAAAGTTAATCTCATACAATTAGCGTGCTCTTCTGAAAACATGATTCATGTCCTAAATATTTCGAAACCGTCTCCTAGAATCGTCGAATTGTAGCCGGTATTCTTGCATACCTATCAAAATAACACTGTTTAAAAAAAATATAAAATTAATTATTAACAATTACAAATTAAATCCTAAAATAATATTTTCAAGTTATATAAGACAACCAGAACTATCACGAAGATAATTGGCTTGATAATTATCCGACGTTTTGGAGGCGCTTACTACCGCCAGAATCAGGGAGATGATATAAGCACCTCTGAAACGTCGGTCAATTTCTAAGTGCAACATCCTAGAAATCAATAATCTTCATACTTACATTTGTGAGAATGTAAAATGTCAGTAAGAATTAGTATTTTTAATGTTACATTGATGTATGAGCGGTTTCATAATTATGTAGTGTTTACTGAAAAAATATAAATTATTATGACATTAAAATTTATTAATAGTTTTATTTACATACAGAATGTCACAGAAACATAATAACAAGGAATTATGCACAAAACTCTTTAAAAAAAGAAAAGTTCTTTACATTTTATTCGTAATTATTTCTTTCCATTTAGTAACGTAGTAAATGTATGAAGTTTTTCTACGAACTAGAGATTCAGAAGCGAGACGCCTTTCCGGCATATTTTCAAATCTTTTATGTTCTTGTAGGATGTATGTGACTCTCTCATTTCGCCGTCAGATTTACCATTTTTGTCCTTATTTACGAAGCATCAAAGGGAAATTTCACACCATAAAATTGGTCCTGCCTTCAAAGCAAATCAGAGAGTTTTAAGCTAAGAGATGGGGCCAATTAAAATTGAACGCCAAACATTAAGAAGGGACATTGAAAATGTTCGTTAAGAAAACTTTGTTACCGCTTCATATTTCAAGTAATCTTATCTTTTCATCAAAGTATTGCTAAACTCCGTCGTTAATTACGTGCGAGTAACTGCGAAAATAAGAGAAAATCTCGTGTTGTACTCGAGAACACAGAAGTTATTTTACAATATGAAAACGATGAATAGTTAACGAATTTATTAAAATGTGTCAGATCGAAAAATACGATTGGCAGAGCACGTAGTACGTATGGGAGAGATTGGAAATTCACACAAAACTTTAGCAGCAAAGAATGAGGGAGAAAGAATACTTGGTAGATGTAAACTTAAATGGAAAGATAATATTACAACGGACATTAAAGAAATATTTTGAGAGAGAGAAACTTTTACAAAGTGAACCATTTTCGTTGACAGAAATGTACATTGTGTGTCTTCTCATACACGTTACATTTGTCAAGTTATCTTGCGCAGAAATTGTCCTGTCTGTGCCTTACGTTGTCACGAGGGTAGAATTATGAAGAGGCTGTTTCCATACTTCCGTACATTCTGTAATGAAGTATTTCTCCTACAAGGACCAAAATGCCGAAAGCATGACCAAACAAGAGAATAAAAAATACAACTTGTAAATGAACTAGTGAATATGATAAATTATCACCAAAGAAATTATTTTGAAAGATTTCTTCAAAATTAGTGTCATCATTGTCTATTCGTTGGCCCGCTAATCTTGTATTGGACAGAAAATCTCTCTTCCATTTATCAAACAATCCAGCTTCGATTAAATATTTTAAAATCTCATTAAACTTATATAAAAGTGGATTTCCTTTTGCCATGTAAGTTGATATGCTGTACCGCATAATGTCACTCGGCAAACTACAAATCGGAATATGGATATTATAAAATAACAATCTAGTAGAAACATATTGTACATGAAAATCGTCGGCTATTGTAGAAAAATTCTTGTGTCTTATAACTCTTTCTAAGCACTTGAAAATAGACAGGCATGTCGTTCGGTTTTTCTTAATAATATCGTACGTAGGGTCTGAGAATTGTATGTTATCCATATCATTTGTAAATCCGTATTCAATTCCTGATTCAAGTATGTCATTTAACGTACTAAGACTTTTCTCAAAACCTGGATTTACAATGAAACCAACAAAGTACGCCTGGTAAACTGTGGTCAATGCAAGGGAGTACCATACCCACACCACAAAGAACATCCTGAGACTACTAGATACAGGCATTTTATGTGCAGATATTCCAATTGTTATGGCCCAAACATTGTACGCGCAATTCATTATCGTCATGTAATTCGTTGATTCTCGAATACTAAATTTAGTCGAATATCTTGCCAGTAGCCACATTGTTATTACTGCTAAAACAATAAATAAACAGAAACACATCCACACATTTAAGGAGAAAAACTGGTAGAAAGATCTCCAACGTGAGGCATGTTCCGGGCATGGAACATACCACTTCAATTTAAAGTCAAAATAAGAACGGGTAGACTCGGCGGAAACATTGATTCCTCCAAAGGGCAGAATACCGACAGACATGTCTAACGAAGCAGGTTGGAGTTTACTAATAGCGTAATAGAATTGTTGGTAGTGAGACTTGAATATGTACGGTATTTCATTATATTCTACTGTCAAATTAAGCTTCTTAAACACAATCGTTAGGTATTTAAGTTCAAGGCCTGTGTATTTTAGGTCTGGTGTCTTTGTCACTGCAGGTGGATAAATAAAAGTTGTCACTTTTGATTTGCATCCGTGGAAAGTTTTGGGAACTTTTTCTGGAAACAGCTGTGCCTTAAGAACAAATTCTCCTTTCGAAATCCACTTGTCTATGAGTGCGACCTTCAGATCCTCACAGTACGCGTGTGACGTGTAAGGTAACCAAGTGTACAATTGTAATTCTACTTGTGAATTATTACTTTTCGGTGCCAAATTTGCATCAGTTTTATAATTGATAGCAGTTATTATTAACAATACGTTCATAATACTGTATTTTTTCCACATTACCTTAAAGATTCTGTTTCCAAGTCGCTGTAATGAAACATTTTCAGCGACCGAGGCTACAACGATGAATCTAGCTTTAAAATTCCACGTTTTTCTTCTCTCCAACATATTTAATTGTTCGATTATGCTGTCTGATACTTCATCATCTTGTTTTTCCTCAAACCCGGTAAAAACTACGCAGCTATCGAATTTGAAGTAGTCTTCATGTTGTGTTTCCGGTTCAGGGGCGCCGGGTCGCGACACTTGGACAGACCTTCCCGTGTCCTCGCTTGTTTTCCGTAGGAATGCGTCAACCGTGTGGAAATCAAAGTCTTCACCAAAGGGATACTTGTGCGTGACTTTACGAACGGTGGCGTTGTTTGGTAAAGATGGCAGCGAGATGAGCAAGGTCTGTCTTGGCGTTAAGTGTAGCTGAAGGATCTCGTTGAGACATATCAGAATGTGACGCTGTTTACTTGTCATCAGCGCGTCGTCATGTGTGGAAAAAGAAGCTTGTAAGATGCCCAGACATTCTAAGAATATGATTATAGTTGTCACGTGCATGTTCCTTTAAACAGAATTGTTTTAAACTGTTTATTTTAACAGCCGTATGTAAGTAACAAATTTATGTACGTAATACTGTATATAGCTACTCAGTAAGATACTCATTTGGTAGTTTGGTTACTTAAATTTAATTTTTAGTAGCAGATCTGTGACTTAATGAAGTTATTAACAAAACTTACAATAAAGTAATAATAATCCGTGTAAGAAAGTGACAGTAAGACAAAATCCTGTTGCTTCTTGCGTGAATAATTTTATAAGACATGCAGAATTTAACATTCGAAATATTTGCATGAATTCTTTTCTAGCTTGAAACATACCACATAGAAAATATTAATTACTCACTCTATAATATTTTAAAGCGATCATTAATATTTAAGTGACCCACTGACATTTATTCATAATCATCACCGACTTCATCAGCTGCTTACCTGGCAATGTTCGGGATCAATAATGTTGCACCCATATTTTATGAAGATTTCCTATAATTATTCTTCTTCTCTGAAATAAAAATAATTATAATTTCTCACACAAGCCGTCCTTTTAAATAGATTTTTTCAACGTTTAATATTTGTTATTTAGTTCAAAACTAAATATTCAATATTGGATCGCTAAAGAGCTGGTAACCGTCTACCAGACAACTTCGTACTGTCTTGTTTTCAGTATTAAAAGGGCTATTATGCACGGAATAAAGAAAGTTCTGACGTAAATTCAAAAATTACAAGTGATTGGAATTAATTTGAAATATGTAAGTGGTAAGCCTGTACTAACAGTTGTTAACATTACGAGTCATTTTACTAATGAATATATTTTATCAGATAAACTCCCACAGGTAAGTCACACGTTACGTGTTATAGAGTAATTGATGATTAAATATTTAAAATGGCTACTAGACAATATTTAGAGTTAAAAGGAAAACATGGCATGTGAATTACTACATGTCCCATGAGAATAATTGACATTTAATTTTTTTGTGTTGTCAGTGGGCGTAAAGTATTCAGAATGAAAACACGCAGCCAATATAACGAACCAACAAATAATGAATTTATGGACTTTTGGGAACTTAGTTAATTATATTGTTCAATTATTGTAATAGGTAATACGATATGAGGGAAGTGACTCGCATTCTAATTTACTGGAATATACACCAATGGTCGTTTATAAGAACTTTCCTAGGCTTATGAAACCGAAGGATATACATATACGTAACATAGTTATACGTATAATTAATGCAGTTGGAAATTTGTGGAGTATCATTATAATTTTAATATAGTTTATGTGATCAAAATTAAGATTATAAAGCCTGAAGACGAGAGAACTCAAAAGACCTAGACGTAGATGTGAGAACAAATATTAAAATCAATCTTAGGTAAAGAGGGATTTTGAAGTAGATTAGATTCAGTTTGTGGATAGGTGGCTTGTTCTTATTAACGGGATAATAAACCATCAGTTTTCATAAAGGCCATGGAATTCCTTGGCTAACGTATCGTATCATAGGGTCTGAGGAAGGATTCTAATTAATAAAGTTAGTTAATTATTAACAAAGCAATTTTTTTAACTCTGAAACTAATGTAATATCTTATTGTATTCAAATATATATTTATTATTCAAGTCTATACACAAACTTTTAAATTGTAGATGTTAAAATTTAAAATTTAAAATCACCATTATGGTGATTTTAAATTTTAAATTTTAACATCTACAATTTAAAAGTTTGTGTATAGACTTGAATAATAAATATATATTTGAATTTTGAACACAAACATGACGCATCTAAACTATAAATATAATCTTATTGTATGTTTATCAAGATATCTATATATTTATTATATCGGATGAAAATAAAACACTACATTACGTGTACAAGATACAACGAAATATTTTCATACAAAGTCATTTACCTATATCGAGAAAATCGATATCTACTATTTTCCAACCTTCTTTTGAAGTGACTAATGCGCTTGTATCTCACTGGTTTACGTACAGGATTCCTGAAGTGTATCTTACAATATATCACTTCTATAAATAGAGCAGATACGCTCAAAATGTTTCCAAGCACTAGAACCATAAATGCACTTCGTAGATGCGTTAGGCTGAACACAAAATAGTCGCTGTTCCAGTCCCCTTCCGGAATCTCGTAATTATCGCCATTAGCCAAGAGGCTGTGTAGACGAGACGTGTACATAAAGTCATTCTTCCATTTTTCCATCAGACCGGACTCAACCATCACTTTCGTTGCTTCGTTAATTTGTTGTAACAGAGGATGTCCCTTTGTCAAATACATGACTACATTGACATGTATAATGTCATCGTCCATAGTACAAACTCTCAGGTGGCTGTCGTGCCATGATAATTTTGCTCTGTAGTAATCAGTATGAAATGTGTTAGACACTGTCGCATAGTTTCCATACTTAATAGCATATTCCAAGCATACATTCGGATCTAAACATTTTTTTAGATTGCTGGTTTTAACTGTGTAATCTGCGACAAGTCCGTAGTCTTCGGTATATCCGTATTTAATTCCTGACCGTAAAAGATCATCCATTGTCTTAATTTTTCTATCAAATCCTGGGTTGACTAAGAATGTGGTAAAGAAAGCTTGAAATATCACACACAAAGCAAAACTAACCCATATCCATGATAAGAAGATAAGTCTGACACTGGGAGTCTGAGGCTTCTTTGGAGCAGATGTTCCTAAGACGACTGCCCAAGCACTGAGTAAGCAATATTGCACAGAAGAATAATTAAAATGTTCTGTAGAACTGGCTACAAGCCACATTACTATTATTACTACAACGAAACAAATGAATATGCATAGCCATACCGATAGAGGAAAAACTTTGAATATTGTTCCCCATCTACGAGAGGGTTTAGGACATGGAACTACCCATTGGACAGGGGTGTAAAAATATGGGACAGTGGGGTCATAATTTACGTAAAGTATTTCATGTAATGGTAAAGCGCCTATTACAATATCTGCGGACCCCGAGTCCAGGTCACTAAGTACATTTGCATATGTTCCGAAAAATGATCCATTGGTTGGTGGTATTATCTTGAACGCAACTGTAGCATTTAGACTTTGCAGAATAAACACCAGGACATTTACTTCCAGTCCTGTGCAGTTGGCAAACCCACCACTAGATGTATCTACAATCGTTGGAGGGTTATGGTAGGTAGAAACTTTCACAGGGCATCTGTACAAATTTTTAATGTTTCTATTAGGAAGTAAGTTTATCTTTTTAGGAATAGATTTTTCAGTGTAATTTGGAAATAAACCGTATAAATGCGTAATACTCTTCACATTACTACAGTTTTGCTCTTTTGAATAAGGTAAAAAAGTAAACAGATCAATTACAGGTGCAATTAATTCATTTGATTTTAAGTGATTGGAGTTATTTATATTCAAAGGTACAGACACTACCATAAGTATGACGTCCACAATCAAATATTTCCAGGCAGCGTTCAGAACTCTGAATGCCACGTCTGAAGGTGTGTCAGATGTTGGGGAATTTACCACGACGAGAAACCGTCCCCGAGGATTTAATAAATAATTTTCCTTTAAATACTTTAATTGACGAATAATATTCGACGAAGCATCACCACCTGTCTCAGAACGTATGAAAATTATGTAGCTGTGATATAATTTGTCGTTATCTGGCATTGTTCCAGTCGTGTCGTAGCAACAAAAGACATATAGCGGCCAATATGTTTGTTCATTTACATTTTTCAGTAAGATGTCAGACATTTTAAATTCGTATTCTTGAATAAATATTTTATCGGGCGAGTTTCGCTTTATGTTGCCTGTAGATCCGGGAAGTATGATGATTACAGGTCTTCCGTGAGTAAAATGTCGTATGATGAAGTCTGTGGCACTCAGAATCATTACGTCATTGTGCGCGGTCAACTCGTTGAATGTGAGCCCAGTTGTAATTAACAGTGAAGCAAAACCCAGTAGAAATGTAATTTTTCTCCTCCTGAAGACAAATGAAATAAGTGTGTTTAAC
Source organism: Zootermopsis nevadensis (assembly GCF_000696155.1). Next base: position 55,925 of record NW_019059719.1, on the reverse strand, counting down.
ATATTGCTTATTAGCAGGAGAATTAACATCTTTGCCACAGTGAGTCATATTAAAGAGAAGTTGTAGTGAAACAAATTACATGAAATATTAAATTATTAAATTAATAGTTAAATATACATACATATTTATTTTCATCGTCAATTTTTCTTCTTAATGTATTTCTTTAATTAACGTAATCCACGTACAGATATTACACTTAAATCAGTTTTGTTACCACTATTAGATACATCACTTTTCTACTCATATTTTAAAATGTATATAATTTAATTAGAATTTTCCTTCTTTTATATTTGCTACAGGCAACGTATGAATGATTTATTTACATTGAAATTGACAAATCGAAATATAATTACCAGAATATAATAATTAATACTTTACTAATATTCTTGCAAGACCGCACAGTTTGAAAATAAAAGTGTCACTATTTCAAATTTATTTGTAGAATTCGCACACATCGAAACGCGAAACGCTTAACACTAAGTAGAGACACCAACTGGCAGTAACGATTGGAGTGTCTCGCGTTACGTCCTCACTACACGCCTTGAAAGCGCTTCGGGGAGGAGAGATGGGATGGTTAGATGTTAGATCGCAGATGGTGCTTGACAGGCTGACAAAGAAAGATTTCCAGGGATGCTTCCATTGCTTGGCAGCGGCGCTGGGATCGTTGTGTTCACTCCCAGGGGAACTACTTCGAGGGTGATGGATGAATTTAATACCTGAGATAAGTGTACGGGTTTTTATAGGCGCAGTCTGGAAACCTTTCGATCGCACCTCGTATTTGTACGGATGTAGCACGTCACGAGAGCCAATTTGAGATAGGAAATGTTGATAATTATATAATTATGTAGCTGCCGATGTAGAATGAGTGAAAATGTAGGACAATTGATGATCTGTTACGACTGGACTGGCATGTTGTAAGTATGCAGTGACATGCTACTATAAACGATTTCGTCTTCGTTGTTGGACTAACAGATGCTAACATTTAATTATTGTATATATATCTTCTAAATGTCCGGTAATACATATTTTGTTATTTACAAACTGGGAATAATAAGGTCAAAGAGTAGGAGACAATAGCAGAAGAATTGAAGCCTTAGACACGCACAACAAAATTATAATTTTATGATAAATGTATGTTTAAATGATAATTTTTAATTAGTCATTTTGTGGCCTTCACAGCTACGGAGTAATTGTGCTTAGCAACTTAGAGCTTTTGGCTATCATCTCAGCATTTGCTTAAAGACAGAGGAAAACCAAGAAAACAAGTGTCAAGATGGCCGGATGCGTACTGACCACCGGCAAACAAAAGAATGTAATAGCCCCTCATATATTTCCGTAACTTTACTCCAATGAGTTTTACTGATAATTTTTATACGAGAATATGAAGCGAGAGTCGGTGAAAAGTTTGTAGTTCTTCATATGTGTTAACCATAGAATAAAACTTTAAATAAAGTCGAAATTACATCTGTGTACCAATAATCGTATTCCTTTGTCTTGACAGTCGTAGAAACATGGGTGTGATCCAGTATAACGATAGTGTCTAGTCTTTCTTACTGAATGTACTCTCTGGAGTTCTCTCAGATGGGGAGCTTCCTGAAATGAGGAGCATTCCATCCAAACAAGAATTTAAAGATCTCTCATGAAGCTCAAGGTTCATCTACATAATAATTAAGAATTCATTTCCAACCTAAATTGAAACACAACCCATCTTCATTACAAAGATCAGACTGATGAACGCTGTTTAGAGAAATAATCGATGTTTGTTTTTAAAATCGCAAGAAATCCATAAATACGTTCTGAGGACGAAACGAAGTATCTGAATGTTAAAATAAGTGGATACGTGTATCACCAGCGCACTTCACATAGTTAACACACACTCAGAATGTTTGCGCTGTCGCCATATTTATAATTTTTAACGTAGAAGAAAACACGTTTTGATCAGGTTTTAATAAAAGTGAACGAATTTGATCGCAATATCTTTTGCGCCGGCCGTTATGTATGTATGTATGTGTATATATATATATAAATATATATATAAAATGTGTGTGTGTGAGTGAGAGAGCGATAGGGAGAGAATAAGTGTTGGTGATAATGATAAGAATTTTTGAGAAACTGACTCTGACTGCAACTCCTTCATTTGAAATGGTAATCTGTCGTAATCCTTACGCACAGAACAACCATTTTGAGGTTTCCATCATTACTTTACCACAGTTTCAGCTTCTCTCATCAATCATAAATCATTAACCGCTTCAGACAGATGACATTTAGACGCGAGGGGAAAGCGGGAATCACTTACTTGGGAAGCGATTAATTTCCAGTTACACTCTCTCTCTCGAAGTACGTGGTTCCTGATCTTTGTTTTAATAATTCTATTTTTACCATCATTTAGTGAGGAATCTAGTTGACAACTACAATTTATTCACAGCTGTGACGTTTAGGATTAGTCCGAGAAATTATGATACCGTGAACTGTGATATTTTGATTTGTGACGGATTGTAAACATGTAGGCGGTTACCGACGTTTCAGAGTAGTCTGCCGCCTGCATTTAATTTTGGTACATATAATGAAAGCTGTAATGAACATTCGGGTTTCGTATAAATTACAGAACTTCTCGACTAGCTGAACGATTGTTAGCATATCAAAAATGACTGTAATATTTGGAATTAATAAGATGTTATATACGTGATCTTGGGGACATATCAGAAAGTTAGATTCATGTTAGATTAATATTTTCCTCGTTACGAGTTATCATTGACATACTTGTGGCAGAATAAAGCTAGTCATTATCCGTACTGCTGAGTGGGATAACACAGCAAGTGTTTTAATTTTCACAACGCTTGCTATTCCACTGGGATAGATCATACATCACCACTGTATATGTTATTAACACGCAAATACAGAGCGATGCCTACGCTAAACAAGTTTTCTTGTTTACGTCATTGCTTATTATGTGCACAGAAAAAAGTACTTCACTCTCTGAAAATATGAAATTCAGATAATAAGTCAGTAGTCGGTGTAGTGGGAATTATTGACTGGGGTGAGTGGAGACTGAGGGCTCTTTCTCTGGGGGTGCAGCTGACCACTGACCTCCAGCTAGTGCTCGAGATTAATAAATCGTGGAGCTACATCTCCACTCTTCTTGACGTGGTGTTCATTTGAGCACCAGGGAAACATTTTCCATACTTCTACCTAAAATTTCACGGCAATTTAAAAGTTCTATGTACGTATAAGAACAAGTGTTTGAAGTGGAGAATGATTTTAAAGTCCCTGTGCACACCCATGACTTAAGATGTGCACATTACTCTGTGTGTACGCGTGTAGTATGAAAGTGTGACCTTTAACAACCTGTGCTGTGTTGTAATAAGCTGACTATAATGAACTGTGTGTTCTTACAGGTGCTTAGTGACTTTGAATTACTCTGTATAAGATATGAGTATTAAATATTTGCAGAGATTTGTATTTTGTACTTAATACTCTATAATAGTTACATGAGAGATGGTTTTTAATGTTTTATGTTACGTAATAGAGAGACATTATACTTCGCTAAGACTTTTAAACTAATTTTGAAATCTACTTTATTACTGTGATTTATTTTTTCTATTTAGTACAAATGCCATATCTCATACTCCTATTGTAAAATAAAATACTTGTCGGTTGGATAAAGAATTACAATACAGACCGAGTGTCTTGTTAGTTTCACAGTTCTGAGTTCGTTGTGCCCACGAAAATTTGAGGAGGGGGGTAATACGAACGGTGTTAAGGGATGGGTTATATCCCTTACAGGCCCTCAATTTCTGCTATATACAGCGAATTCGGTGACTTGGCAAATTGAATAACTCCTCCCCCTCCCCTCTGTCGTCCAGTATTAAATGTAGCAAATCCCTAACAAACATAGATTTATAGACCTACACAGTCCATTGTAGCTGTGAATTGGTGTTCCATCTACTGTACATGGCCCAATGCAAATCTGACTCCCCCGTAATTATACCCCACTCTCCACTCAAAATTTCTCTTAAGGCTGTAGTTTGTTTTTCTTTGTTTATCCAATCACTGTGTATACAAATCTATTAGCTTTTGTCTAACTTACGCTTGTTTTGTGAAGTTCTAAGCGTTGGGTTGTTAAAAAGTTTCTGTACAATTCCTCCGAATCTGACTCGATCCACTTGATGTGATGAGCTACGTTCTAAGCAGAACGAGAGGACAAATGGTAAATTTACGTACGTACGAAAATTTCCCAAAAAGCTTACACAAGCAACATGCAAAGGAGAAATAGTGTATATTTATAAATCCTAATGCACGGTTAATCTTCTAAACCAGTGGTATTCAACCTGGGGTAAGCGTACCCCCGGGGATACGTGAAATTTAAAAAAAATATGTATTATTTCATGATAAACACTGAATAATCAGTAATGTAATTGTGTTTCATGTGCTGTTTATCTGTTAATAGCGATTCGTTGAACTTTTGCTTTTCTTTACTTCGTGTGTCTAAAGCTTCAAGGTTCTACTTTAACGATACCATAGTTATTAACCATTTAAATATGAGCGGTAACTATATGTACCATCTAATTAAATAATCAATATCTTTACATTATATCCGCATAATTATATATTTCGGATAATTCTCACTGTAAGTAGCGATTATTATTTTCTTAAACAGCCTTAAAAATCTGATCCTTGTAATTGTAAAGTGTTGTGTTTTCTTTGCGGTACGGACTAAATATTTATTTAGACGAGCTTCGGTTTTAAAGGGTTAAGGTGTTTTTAGCACCTGCAAGTGTGGATTCATTATTTAATCTAATATTCACCCGAATTTGTTTAAGGTGGTAAACAGTATAATCGTGGGACAGCAGAATTATGATTTTGTGATGAAATAAATAATTTTGGAAGACGAGCGATTGCTTACGCTGTATGTGTATTGGCGAAACCTTATGAATTATTGTTTATTTTCTGTTATTCAGTGAAGACATGTTTCGGAAGGAAGGTAATAGAAAGAAAGTGATAAAGGAAATGAAGAAATGACAGGAATGAGGACAGGATGGACAAATGAAATGGATAGAAAGAAATGTGGAGAAAGCAGGCAATGAGATTAATGTAATAAAGGAATATATTACAAAAAAAAAAAGAGGACAAGGGATTAATATTCGAAAAAAATATTATTTACAGCTGAATTTAAGCGGGTTTTTAAACTAGTGACTGTAATTTTAAAAGTCAATTTGCCTTTTGCTTTTAAATTTTCTTATAAAGTATATTTTACGCGTGTTAAAATCATTACATGAATTGCTTTAATTAAAAGATTCACAAAATGTATATTATAAATGAATAATTTTCCCTCCTTTCATACCCTAATTATCATTATCATGATAATTGGTATAATTATTTGAGGAGCTGCGAGATTTCCGCCACTTCGCGCCCCAGTTGTGACGAACAATCTAGAACATTCAAGTAGCAATTTAGTGATTGTTCCACAGCCTTGCCTTTACTCTGCCCCTTTGCTTGGCTGCTGCTGTGTAACTACGAGGGGTTGGGATTTGGGATTTCTAATAGAACATGATGAATAATGCCCCAACCACTCGATACAATGTAGCACAATTATAACATTTGGCAGGGGTGAATGTGGCAACGTACCACCCCACATCTAAGGGAAGGCTGGGCGTACAGACCGGCAGGCTTGCTGCATAAATTACTGTGGAACTGAACAATAGATGCAAGTGAAATTATTGCTATCTAAGATTGCGCAGTTGAATATCCCTTCATCAACTGGCGGCTGTAGTTTTGTGGGTGGATCTCATCTCCATATTGAAGTACTATTTCCCTCAAGGGTTTTCTCTCCATGTGGTCTAAACGGACCTGTCAAAATGTATACTGCATATCTGGAAATTGGACCGGGCTTAAAGACCGATTCCTGAAAGAAATGCCTACTGTACATGAGTACGTTTCCAATAACATTTATATCGAAAGAGTATAAGTTCCTATTGACCTAAGGACGACATTTATTTTAATGGACTACATCACGTCAAATATTTATTATAATATTACATTGATCTCTCATGATAAAAGTAATTATTCGCCTAGAATTTGATATTTTCACGGCGTTATAAATACCCATGATGGTCTTTTAGTTGTGGAAGATGGAAGCAGTATGTTCCTCCGAAACATTGGCATACAGACAGAGTAGTACGTGAAGCAAGAACCTAGAATGTACCTTCTGTGCATTTATATTTATATACGTCATTTTATCATAAAAGTGTGTCAGGTAAACAACATTGCTGTCTGTCCCTGATACATTCCATGATCCAATCGTGTATGCTTTTCGGAGCCAGATACTTTGTTTAATAAAGCGAATGCTCTCGTGCAGTGATTTACATTTTCTGCTCAGATTAGCAATTCGATCACCACAAATAGGATTTCTCAGCTTCAGTATATGCATAATGCAGCTGATGATGAGGATTTCACACATTACTGTGCCATACACGCACAGCGTAGGCGGAATAGGCGAGGTGACGTAAGCTCTGAACACTGGATTAAATTAATAGATACGGAAACCAATCGATTCACTCAACATTCAGCATAAATAATTGTCATGCCACTTACAGGGAATTATCTACAGCTTCGGCAGTGAAAAACCATAGCCCTGAAATAGTTACAACTGGTTAACTTCTTGAGCAGTTTATAGTAGATTCAGCAAACCAAAAAATTACCCGTCTTTTAGAGACAACAATTCTTAACTCGAGCCAGATATATCCAGGAGACAGAAATCTTCATACTCACAGCTGTGAAAACCTCAAATCTTATATACAGATGTATCCAATTCACGCCCTCAAAACCCACTGCCCTAAGATCCATTTTAATATTATTCTCCCATCCACGCTCAGATCTCATGAGTGCTCTATTTCCTTTCAGACCTGACAGCAAACGTTTTTGCACATAGTTCTGTCCCCCCATGCGCGCTACATGCCCACTCCATCTCAGCATCCTTAGTTTGACCACCTTAATAATATTTGGCGAAGAACACAAATTATAGGGCTTCTCAGTATGGACTTTTCTACAGAATGCCACGCCCTCCCTCTTAGGTCTAAGTATTCTCCCAAGCTCCCTGTTCTCCAAGTACCCTCCGTCTGTTTTCTTACCCTAACGTGAGAGACCAAGTTTCACACCCATACAAAACAGCGGGTAAAACGTAGAGTAAAAGCATTTCATTAAAGATAACATTTGTGTCGGTGGTTTGGTGATTTTTTTCTTGGAGGTAAGAAACGGGTTGAGTCTGAAGAAGTGAACTTCTACTAGACTACGCGGCGTAACATTAATATTAGGAATGATTTAGTTAACGAGATTTAACAAACCGCGAATTTTCTCAAGGGACATATGCCACTTTTAAATTTTTCTAAAAGAAGAAATACTGTAAATATACAAAAGAATTTTACCGTGGGTCAAGAGATTTGTAGAACATCTTTCAGTGTATTATAGAATTAAGTTCATCATACCGTATCACCAATATAGGATATTGTGAGGTTCTGCCACCTTTCGACCGGAGTTTCTATATTCAGCCTCAAACTTGCCCAAATATTGAATCGGGAATTCCTTTACGTTCGTTTGTCGCCCAAGAAACTTACCAGAGTGTAAGATCAAAGAGATTGGCGAGAAGAGAGAGTCTTCAATCAATCCACGCATGGCCGGATTTCGTTTCTGCATGGAATATACCATACTAGTAGGCATATAATCAGAGAGACGATGGAAATGGATCACTTGGATGTACCCACTGAAGGATATATTTTTTAGATGTTTTATTCTTTTTATACTCCTGCTGTGCGGAATTTCTTCTCAGTACTCTCCTTCCCTTCTAACTATGAACCAGTAATAATTTTCTTTCGTGTGAAAAGATACGGATTTATGAAAGACTGAAGAAGAACTGATTGAATCAAATAAAAAAGTTTCTGTATCCAAGTACGTTTTGAACAAAACTAGGCACAAAATATGAGGATTTATAATCACCAAGTTTCCACTAAAGACCTGGACTCTATTATGGGTATAAATCTATTTTTTTTAATTGTACTGTTCAGAGTGGTCGAACAAGGTACCAGAGGGACACATTCAGTCCGAGAGGAATTTTAAACAGACCGTGAAATTGTTTGTTAATTTTTTTCTGTTTTACTCCGAAGGATTAAAAGAAGTTGTGTTTCTTGTCTCGTCTGCTAATCTACGGTAAAGTGCCTTTATAATAACATTTATGTTTAAGTTTATACTTTGTGTAATTTGTCATCTCTGAATAATAATAACGTTAATTGGTTAGTAATTTTCAATATTGTGCCAGAACGGGAAATCTATACTGGCTCGAGGAGAGAAAAAAGTTGGACAACCCTGACACAGCCACATATTTTTTGGCCGAGGGCTTGCAAGATGGCTGCTTTATGCAGTGTCACGTTTCACCGGAGAACATATGAACTGGATTTGATCAAATTTTACAAAGGAGAGTCTTGATCGTCCGCCTCCTACATTTTGCGCTGTTTTTAAGAGAGACAGCAAAAACTTAGCTTTAAGAAATTTGAAATCTACACATATTAACAGACCGAACGCGCCAAAATTGTTACATTATGCACAATTTCTTTTCTAGGTATTATAGCGTTATGTCAGAAAAGAAAGAATTCTCTGAGATGGTAAAGTTGCGTCATATTGTGATATAATAAATATATATTATTTAAATCTTGTCCGTCTAATCACAATAAATTCTTATTAAATATTAAAATA
>NW_019059719.1:9729-46982 GCF_000696155.1 Zootermopsis nevadensis | reverse complement strand
CCTTCCCTCTCTGCCGTCACTTCGTCCATTTTGAGTTCCGACGTTGGTTGCCTAACAGTTTTGTTTCCAAGTCTGTTTTGCTGAAATTGGCCCAAGCGAGAAACAGCGAGATTCTTGGCGCTAGGATTTCTGACATATAATCCACCTCATTAATCTAGCAGCTTAATTACTTTATGAAGTTTTCTCTCTATCTCTCTCTCTTTCTCTCAGAGCTTTCCCCGCCTTGCAGGGTACATTTCTTAGCCACCCTCTGGTGATGCGATGGCAATTAATCGAGCACAGCATAAGCCCCCCCCCCCAAGTTAATGATTTTACCCTCGAAATTTAAATCGTTTATGTCTTGTCACTTAGAACTTCAATATTATCCAGTTACTTTAATAGATTAGTAAACTTCTTATAAAGAATGATGGGAAATTCTAAATCACTAAACACAGACATTTATAAATATTGTCCCAAAAGCCCTAAGGATTCTTTATCGCAAAAGAGATGACCCAGAGGAGAAGTGACGGGATAATAGAGAAAATTTCGTACCGTGGAACTTTATAAATTACACTAATTACCAAATATTATTAGGGTGATAATATTAAAGAGGAAAAGATGGACGGGACATCTGGCATGCATAAAAGATGGTCTGCAAACTTGAAACGTTAAGCAGCAGATATATAAGCATAATATTGTCATTAATCGTAAAGAAATGGTATGGTCTAGATCAGTGGTATTCAACCTTTTTTGTTAGACCTATGTTTTATGATGTATTTTTTTTTAGAAAAATATTAAGGGCACATATGGGAAAATGTAGAGTTTATTTGTAATATGTAATCTGTTAAAAATTTGCTTATGTTTATGTGAACGTAAGTTATAGGGTTTTTTTATTGATTCCTTTTCTCTTGCAATTTGGAAGGTATGTATCGTGTGATTGTATTTTGAGACGTCCTATACTTAATATTACAAATTAAGTTTCGTTGTTATTTTTATCTGCAGATTGGGTGGTTGACTGTCTTTGTTGTCTACTAGTTATCTTTCAAATTTAAAATTTTGAAGACAATTTCTTGACATTTTTAGCACGCTGAATTTGCTATTGGAAAATCACCTGCATTTACTGAATGTACTAGAGGGGGAAAACTATTTTGTCCTTTTCATCTCCGGACTACTATTTAGAAAACGCTAAATGTGAAACTATCAAAATTAGAACGCATTTAATTGTTTCGTAGTGATAAAACAAACTTTCACACACGCGCACGTAGTCGTGAAATACTCATGAGAACAATACAAGTTAAAATCGCTTTAAATTCAAGGTGATAATAAATAATTACATTGCACAACATGCCGACTGCCGTGTTTAATTTCAGTGGTTTTTAAATTTGCTCATAGATGGCGGTGAGGTACACGTCCTTCTCTTTCATGCACGTAATCATCGTTTCAACTGGCGTGATACCAAAATACTGCTTCATCATGGTGTATTAGCGTTAAGATAAAATGGTTCGGGATTGTTAGTCTTTTATGGCCAAATATAAGTTGTAATAATTACATGTTGCGTTTTCGTTTTGTGATTAATATTATGCTGCACAAGGTTAACTTAGGTTGTGCTGTTTTGGTGGTAGTGTAAATAATACTGTTGTGTGATTTGCATAATAATTGTTTTTCGTGTTTTGCGGTGACAATGTGGGAATATAACTTTCAGGTGGATGTGAGTGTTGTAATGTATGCAGTTATTTTACATACCTGAAAGTGTAAATTTGAGGTTGTCATAATGCAATGATTTGTGTAGGTAATGCCCAAGGCCTGCGCCTCAGATCGTGTGACCACTATGGCCATATTGTTGGGAAACACATGGAATATGGCTAACGTAACTTGTATTTTGACTGGGTTGTAACTTTGATATTTTTAATAATATACACACAATGTCTCACGACAAAATGATTCTTGAGATTAAATTATCGATTTTTGCTCCTGTTTAGAAGTTTTTGGTTAAGTTTGAAGTGTGGTAAATAAACATGCAGTCAGAATGAGTCAGAGTTAGTAACTTAAAATTTTTATTACAGGTTATGTGAGCAGTGAGTCACTGTGAGTCATGTGTTCTGTTTGTGTGACTACGTAGTGGCAGTGGACAGCTGGCCTTCGTGGGAAATTTCTGCGCAGTGGATGAGTACGTTTCCTTTCATTACAGTGTTAGACGTTTATCTGTTCCCCGTTACAGGTCTTGATCATGTGTGAGACTAATGGATCCCATTGAGATATGTCAGAACAATTCGTATATAGTTTTCGTTCGTTTTTGGTAATCGAGTTTATGTAAATAAAAGGAAAGATTCTTGAGTCGGTACTCAAAACGGAAATTTATTTCACGTCGGTGTTCAGTGGACTGGAGAGAGTTTTTTTATTGTTCTACGAAAGTACATTAAATCTGCGTTTTTAAATACTTCATTGACATGACGCGAATAAGTATAGACCGATGTAGGCTTTACAGAGTTGCGTGATGTTGACGAGTAACATTTACTAATAATTTGTTGTTACGCTAACAGTGTCCTTTGGAATTAAATTAAATCGAACAAATACATATTTCTATGCCGCAGTTATCAGAAATCTACAGTTTTTAAAAATAAAAATCTTCATAGTACAGTGAGAAATTATATTTAACATTTTATCCAAGGTTTTTGTGCGCACTTGTACCTGATTTTCGAAACAAATTTTCTCAAGCGTATTTCTAAGAGTAGCATTTATTTATATGCCATCTTTTCTGCGACATTTCTTTGGATTGTCTCTTCAACCGGAACGTTTTTTTTAGGGGGGGGGGGGTTAATCTTTTTATTATGCATATTTTTTTGAGACCGTGGCGTAATTTTCGAAATTCGAAATAAAATTGTTTAATGAAAGCAACATTAAAGTATGAGATCTATTTTAGGTATAAAACAGGAACTATCTACTCGTATTATTATACTGGCCATTTCAGAGCCTTTAAAATTAATTATAACAAATACTTTTGGGGGGGATCCCCTGCCTTCTTTTGGCATAGCTGCACAGGAATGTAATGTACAGTCATTACAAGACATAAGGGCTTAAAGATTTACTTAAGCGTTTGCTTGAGAGGTTTTCTGCGTGTTTCTGGGCAAATGACGCCTCGAGGAACAACCCTTTGACTTCACTTTTACTGATGTGGATTATAATGAACAACGCTGGTAAGAATTGCAAGAAGCACGATTTTCTATGGCGTAAGAAAGGGTGAGGGAGTGCAGAAACCTTTTTCCGTGTTGAACAGATATCCTTTTAAAACCACGAGTTTGACAATAGAAGCTTAGAGCCTTGGCGTTGATCGGCGTCATTTTTCTTCATCCCCATACAAACACCTTTACGCCCCAGCAAACGTGTGCCTTTTTCTTCTCAACAACTTACCCTTCCACTGTACCCATGCCGAATATACGCTATTTATACTGCAGAATAAATAACCGCAGACGTTCTTGGCAGATGATCCCGAAGTGGTTTGCCATTGCCTTCTTCTGTGTGTGAATGGAGTAATTGTTGGGATGCCACGGAGGAAAACTCCGTGTTGCCTAGACCACGGCCTTGCCCAACACAAGTTATAAATTCGGGCACCGCCGGGAATCGAACCCGAGACCCCAGGATTACAAGGCCAACGTTCTAACCGCTAACCGTTCTAAATAGACGTAGCATATTTTTGGAGTCTGGGCGGGAATTGGGCCGATGTATAGTCATAAACAAAAGTGAGTAATCTTCTATTTTTATGGTCGTTCTTTCATGAGATGTTAATTTGATGGAATGGCTACTTGACGTCATAAACCAAGGGTCTCTAATTTTTTTTTATGAGATAGCTACTCGGTTATTAAACTCGTTTCTTGAGGCCCGCGATATCAGAGGTGAAAATGTTTTTTTTAAAATATAGCTCAATGTACAAATCTATATTTTTCTTATTAAAACGTTCTGTATGGAACTGTGTAAATTATGATATTTCCGTAAAATTTTACGATACGATAAATTCAACTTTTCCACGTCCTTATGGATCCAAGACATTCATCATCCAATTCATTTCTACTTGTTACTATTATTTACAGATATTTTAATTCTAATAGTTTACGATAATGTCACAAATGTTGAAATATGATTTGTACTCAGATTTAATTAACATATTTCGCTATTCTTATGTAATTTCGTCTACAAACCGCCCTCATAAAATAGCCCAAGTATGATAAAGAGCAGGTAGTGTCGATAAATTGTTTACAGAATCTCTTCAGAGTTACTATGAATAATGCACCGAAGTTTAGACAGAATCATTTAAGATAGTCCTATGTAATCTTATAATTCGATTTCGAAGAGGCCCGTTACGAGTTTCACTTCAAGAAAATGTTGAATTAACCCTAAAGTTTCAGAATGTTTTATTCTTAATTTCTTTGGTTGTTTCATTACGACGGGTTTAACACTTTCTAGACTATTTTTTTTTTTAAGGAAATAGTTATTTCTGCAGTGGAAGAAATTCGTTGTTTCAAGTCGACGTCTGCTCCATACCTTGTTATATTGTCCTCTTGTCTGGCGCGCGAGATAGAACAAGAAGAGAGAAAAAAGACGAAGGGATGTAGAAGGAAAAGAGGAAGAAGAAGAAATCTCGTCAGTGGAGGAAGACAATAGTGAAGAGCGACACACACACCCCGTCTTCTGACACCCATCTTTCAACCTCGGCGCAGTTGTGCTTCGCCCCTGACTCTTCAGAACGCAGCCATTGCTACTGTCATCTACGGCGAACAGTCATTACTATGGTTACACAAAAGAAGCTACGTTTGCGCAAAATTGCGAACAGAAAGGGATAAAATAAAGTTGAGAGGCAGAGGGCGGAATGGAAAAAGTCGAAAAATTGATTGCTAGAAGTAAATAGGGAAACAAGAATCTTAAAAGAGTTTTCTTTGTCCAAACGAACTTCTCTATTTACGTTTTTGTTTATATTTTAAAGATGTAAGCAAGGGATATTTTACTAGGTTATGTTGGTGCAAGTTGGCACTTCGCCTACCCCAGTCAGACAGTAGTCTTATTTACATATCTATTTTAGTAACTGGTTCCATGGAATCGGGTGCGTACGGAGACTGGCTGAGAAACCCCGTTCTCATGTAGACAGAATTTTAATTATTTTGTTCACAAGAGCTCGTGAAAGGTCCTTGTCCTGAGCCAGATTAATCCAATTCAAACCTTGAAACGACGTTGCCATCAGAAAAATATTAATATGATTCTTTCATTTACGATTGGGTCTTACAAGTGGTCACTTTAATTCAGGCTGACTAAAGTTTTGCAAATATCTCTAATTTCCTCATGCATGCTACATGCCCCACCGGTCTCTTATTTCATGATTTAATTATGTCGATGAAATGCTGTGAAGAGTACGTACTGTAGATTCATTTCTTCGCAATTTCTCCAGATCCTGAAAACAGAACTCAAAAACTAAAATTATATACTATTTATTTTATTTATTTAGTGTTCTGTCTGACGACAGGTCCATATGAACAGGATCCTTCCATCCTTTTCTCGGACTGGGACCTGTTCATATACGTTCTTGGCAGATGATCCAGAAGTGGTTTGCCATTGCCTTCTTCTGTGTGTGAATGGAGTAATTGTTGGGATGCCACGGAGGAAAACTCCGTGTTGCCTAGACCACGGCCTTGCCCAACACAAGTCATAAATTCGGGCACCGCCGGGAATCGAACCCGAGACTATACTATATACTATATAGAATATTCAAAATTTAAATATAATAATCACTAAACTTTTAAGAGAAGGGTTGTCTAATAATGGACCATCAAGAAGATGGCTGTCTTCTGGGGTGTCACGCCGTGTGGTCTGTTAGACGTTTACCGACGTTTCAGAGGTCTTTCCTATCTGCATCATCATCGCCCTGATTTCAGGGGCAGCAAGGACCTCTGAAACGTCGGTAATCTTCTACCAGTCTGCATCCCAGAAGATAGCCATCTTCAGACTGACCGCCGTGAAAAACCTCAAATCCTACATAAATGGGCTAGCAAACTTGACATATCGAGAAATTACCCGAAGCTGAGAGGGAACTTAGTTCTCCGCTTTGCTGAAGTGCAGGTGAAGAAATGACGAGATTCATCTGGCAAAATGGAAAAGAATGGAGGTTGTAGTGTTTTTGATGTTGATGGATTTCGTGTTTTGTTGGCGATGTTTCTGAAGGTATTTGTGTGGTCGCATTTTGATTCTCTGGTGATAATAATGCTAGTTGTATTTGGGTTGGTATTAAACATTATATATATATATTAACAAACATCTTATGAATTAGCCATATAACTTATAATATTCTCCCTTACATTTTAGCAAAAGGTTTTTTCCCGAAAAAATATTTTCTGCTCTGGGTCATAATTCCTCCGCTTTTAAGTATACAAACCTGTTACGAAAAATTGTTAAGAAATCGCACAGATCCATGGAAATATTGTGTTTCAAATGTACAATTAATCAGTTATATCTGTTAGTTTTGTGCACTTAGAGAACTACCTGAAGATGACCAAATAAGATCGAAACATGTAGTGGATCTTAATAAGCATTTGAGAAAAAGTTACTGTATTACATCTTCGAATAAACTGTTTCTAGTGCCAGTTGTTTGAATGTAGATTACGAGCCCAAAGCGATCGCTGAAAATCTTGGAAAGCAGAAAATCCTCGGGTGTGTTCACGAACTTGTAGACTCCACCATCAGCTGACCGGTCGACTTTAAAAAAAAACGTTTAGTGTTGAGTGTTGGTACTTCACTCAAGTTTAGTCTGAAAGCTAGCGGCTTTGTGTTCCGTCAGGGAGATCGATTGATTGGCCGACCACTGGTTTAGTGTGGAAAGACGAGAGTACACTTGGACCTCAGCCAGTGATTCCCATCACAAAAACTTTCTTCTATCGATTCTCCCTCTCTCCTCCCTCTCTCTCTCAGCCTGCCAGTCCATTATACAGAATCGTTAGTTGATTAGCGCATGGCGTTACACTAGAAACTAATTAAGTGGTCCTGGGACCTGAGGAGAGGAGACAGTCGTGAATATCTGCAAAGTAAAAATAAGTCGATAAAGTAACGAATTACATGTGAGACAAAAATATGGCTTTCTTGGAGGAAGTTGTGCGATTTAAGAAGTAAAATTGTTTTCGAAGACGTAGAAAATTTTGTATATTTCATATGTGGTATCGTCCTTCTTGAGAAGCTGATGTTGCTTATGTATTCAAGAATTTCTTTCCCGCTGTTTATGACGTTGGAATATTCATTACCGTATTTCTACGGACTTGCCCCAAGCTCTTATCTCTTAGAAAGATGAATCCAGGCTACAAGCTACCACCCTGTTTTATCAGAATATTATTTTTTTTTGGGGGGGGGGCTATTTTTCTATGCAAATACGCGGTGATATACGAAAACGATGGTAAGTTGTAGTACAAATATGGAGGAACTAGGACAGCATTGTAAGAAAGAATTGCAAAAATTATGACGAATGCTTTTTGATATTCTGTAGTATGCGGCTGTTAAAATTAGGTCACAGAGCGAAAGGACTTCAATTGTCATCATTAATTGAAAAATTAAACTTCTCCTTAAAATGTGACATTTACGTAAATGAATGCAATTTGCAAACGTAATGCACAGACGAACTGTAAATAGACTTTTTCAAATTGTAACAGCGTAGGCTATTAAAACATTCACGGTCAAATAGAACGTAATAGAATACCTAAATATCTGCTGAATTATACGTACTGAGAGAATTAATACATCGAGGATATACAAGACAATGATGAGCATGGCTATTTTCTGGGTTGCAGCGCCGTGTAGTTTGGTAGAGACTTACATACGTTTCGGAGGCCCTTGCTGCCTCCATCATCAGGACGATAAATAAACCTCGCGCGTATTCCTCATCGCCTTTATGATGGAGGCAGCATGGACCTCTGGAACGCCGGTAAAATAATAGATTTTATATGTTACATAAGGCAGAAATTAGAGAATTGCTGATTTTGCATTTTCGCTTATTTCATGAGAATACGTAAAGGGGTACTAATCAGAGCGACCCTTCACTTTTGGCAAGTCTGTTAAGTGTTGTTGTAGTTGGTCTTCCTGACACCGTTTTCAAAAATGGAGTTCGTATAATTTGAATGAACTGTGGTGGTGGTAAATGCTCTCCCATTCGGCCCCTGGAATTACTCTCAGCTGCTGTCTCATCAGGAGTGCAGTCGGGATATCTGTCGTCCTTTTTCCTTCCCTCGTGTATGTCAGGGAAAACGAAAATCGATTGTTTTTGTAAAGACTTTACTGACAGGATTCACAGTTCCTACCCTTCCCCGTCGTCTCTTAGAGACTCACTATTCTCCCATGGGAATATTTTAAATAGTTTGAAATTGAGTTTTCCAAGACTAAATTGAGACGAAAGAGGGTTCGTGGTAATTATGAAGTTTTCCGTATTTTACTATATAGCACCCCAAGTATAGTGTGCTTCAAAATGTTGTTGCATCCATATTTTAAAGAGGGGTATTATTTTCTCAATAAAAGTAATATTAACAGTTGTTTTTAATGAAACTGTAGGCACTGGCATTCACTATCTTATGACACAACCTGAATTTTGAAATGGAGGATTTAATAGTGTCGAATGGTGAATCAGAAAAATTCTTTATAAACCCAACTGAGCGTAGATGAACGAAAACTGTAAGATGGGCTTTTTAGATGCAGGGTGTACCACTCTACTTCAAGACAGGGATATAGGGACAAGGGATCAGGGCCGAGGTCTTAATGCTAATAATTCTTCGGAGTCCATAAAGGGCATTGAATTGTTTGAGTAGGTTACTGGTTTCGGAAGACAGCCTTTGCTCCATGGAGTGAGTTACCTGTAAAATGGATGCATTTTTTTCCCCGTTCATTAGCTTCTAAGGTGTAATTGTGCCTCCACCCGGAGACCTGCTGTCGTAGTTCTTCAATGTAACAAACTTGTTTATCGCGTTGACCTTCCGGAAATTGACACAAAATCTCAATCATTACTCTTACCGTGACCGACGTAGCATCAGTCAGGATGAGGAGAGTTCGAAGCAGTAACGACCTCCATGTTGCCGTGTTCGAACATCGCAAATTGGGCTCCTCCAACCGCCTTCACTCCAATTTGACCTCACCCTCCCTACAATCCTCTTCCCTCCCCTCCTCCCGTCACGGATGAACGGTGAATTTCGGCCGGTTGAACGTCATTAGGAAGGAACCACTGGGAACAACTCAAACTTATTTCTTATTCCCTTTTCTCTTATTTCTCTCCCATCCCTTCCACGTTTGGTCCGTCCACTTGTATCTTCCTGCAGCCTCCTTAAGATGCATCCTCCACCCATCTTTTCCTGTTCTTCCTTAAAAATGCTGTACCCCCCCCCCCCCGCCTCGTAGATTGTGTCTTTGAAGGGAATAAAAAAGGCGAGCCGCCCACTGTAATTTGAAGGGAATAAAAACTGTTTTGTTCTCAGGAACACGTATTTGTTAACCAGACGATCACATAATTTGACTGAAGAGCGGGGTACGGTACCTCGTCATTTCAAACTGTGCCTTTTCGAAGAATTTTTTACTTAAAATTTCTGAATAAAAACAATTCTTTTGAAAACAACAAAATTAAAGTACATTTATTCTCCAATATCACTTATGTATCAGTGTTTTATGGTTTACTAATGGCAACAATTATGGAATGCTTCGAGAAATTATAATGAAATCTTAATATCAAATTTCGTGAAAATCCGTTCATCTGTTATCGAGTTATTACATGCGGGAGGACAGACGTGCCTAAGCTAATAGGCGTACTATTACAACTTTATCGCTAACAGAGATAAAGCTGGTTAATGAGCCTAAAAATGAGATATTTGAAGTACATTTTCTATTTATAATTGAGTGAATAGTAATTTTATTTGTCATATGTAATGAGGTTATGAATTATGATGAAGTAGAAGGCTGCTATGTATGTGGCGAGGTTCTCATGCACGGGAAAGCTGATACTGCGAATGATAATACTTAGAGAAATCCTGTAATAAAAAAATATATTTGTGTCATGTTGTAGGTACTCTGAAATTTGTACAAAATAATTGAGTTGTTTTGTATCGTAGAGGGACTTTAATATGTATTTATGGGTCTTAAGAAGCAAATATAATGAAGTTAACAGAGAGTAATCATTTTTGGTGCTTAGAGATCTGGTTATGTTGTCTATGGACCCTTTTTCAGGTTTCCTTATAGGTATATTGTTATTCTCGAAGAAGAAAAGAATATCTGAAAAGTGGAAGGTGACAGAGAGATAGGCATTTGTGTTCTTTTATGTAAATGGACGATGTTTGATACTGGCCGTAATTTAGGACTATCTCTCAAACTGCCCAAAACTTTTGTCTTGTCTTCCTTCTCCTCTTTGGTTGCATACAACGAGATAAAAAATTACTTTGCTAATGTTTTATATTTTTCCTGTTCGCGTCTTTTCGTCTTTTCTCTGTCTACTCACTATAAGTTAGGAGCCAGCGTAGCTCAGTCGGTATAGTGACTAGCTACGGGCTGGACGACCGGGGTTCGATCCCCGACGGGGGCAGAGGATTTTTCCCCTTAGCCTCTGGGGCCCACCCAGCCTCCTTTCCAATGGGTACCGGGGTCCTTTCCCGGGGGTAAAGCCGGCCGGGGCGTGATGCTGACCACTCACCCCCATCTAGTGCCGAGGTCAAGGAAGAGAGGAGCTATACCTCCACTCACCCCAAACGCCTACATGGCGTATAGTGGGACAAACTTTACTTTACTTACTCACTATGAGTTATCAGAAGGCCTGTCACTTATTTCTTATGTCCAGCTGTTACAAAATTTTGAACTGAATTACTTTGAACCACAACACTTATTCGTTTACTGTTGAAACGAGATTGTTGTATGCAAAGAAAAGTGTCTTCATATCCGTGACATTCCTAATTTGTATTTCAAATACAAGAATTGTATAATTAAATATATTTTATAGCCTGTTTAGCTGTAAATGTCTTTCTCTGAAAGAAGTAGAAAATAATTCTATGCCTGTCACCGTAATGTTGCTTCATTTTGTTCTATAAATTGAATCAGGAAAAAGTGTCTAGAATTACCATTACTTTGCCTTATTGCTTTTACACTATCATGGAAACGGATTGTAAATGGACTATAATTTTCTCTGAAGAAATAAATTGTAAAGGTAGTAAGTGAAGATGCAATCCTGTTAAGGAAGTAGGGTTGCTGTTATTTAAAACAGTCTAAAATATTTCCTCACTGTCCTGGAATAAGAACTTTTCTTGCTAACGTAGAAGTATGAAATTTACTGTCGTATCTTAAAGGAATGGGAAGGCTCAGTGCATTTTGCTGCTGAACAAAATGGTGGAAGGTTTATTTTAAAGGCCGTAACAAAATCTCGAGGATACGATCCGAAACAGGAAGCTTGTCTGGTGTATTTCCACGAGCCACCAAGAGAGACAGCGCCATCTTCCTACTTTCAAGTCGTTCTGTCTTTTTCATGAGAAAGCTTGACAAATTTGATGCGAAGAAAGGTTTTTACTGTACTACTTTATAATGATGACGTTGTTCTATTTGAATTACTGCAACCTTTATAATAATGTATATAAGGTCTGATGGATAGCATTACCGATTCCGAAAAATAAATTCGAGTGATCCAAAATTAGTAATTTCAACGGGATTTTTATTTTCTTAAACTTAAGATAGTATAATTGCGTCATATTGTGAATCAAATATTAAATTAATTATTCGGTTTTGTCCGTCTAATCACAATTATATTTAAAATTTAAAATTTACAAATAAGATAATTAAATTATCATTTTATGTTCCACATCGAATAATCGATTTACATTTGGAACATTTTTACAACATGTTTCGGTTTCATCGAACCATCTTCAGGTGTAAAATTATATCAACAAACTTAAAACTCAATTACAATTTCTGTTGTGTAGCTTTTTTGGTGATATTTTCTGGTGATGTTCATATCCAGATTATTTTCACATATTGGAGCGAATGTATTGTTTTCAAGTGAAATGCTTTTGATGTTCTACATCGGCCTGCAAAGCAAATGATTCAAAGAAACACTAATGAATATGAGAGAATATAGAAAACAAAATGAAATAATAATATATAATTGGAGAGTAAAATTAAACATACCAAAGATGAGAGAGTAGACACGTTGATGTGTCTGGAGGTGTCTAAAAGTACTGGCGTATTCGAACAGGCATGGTTCAATACTGATTGCGATTGCTTGTAGGGAGAGTAAGTGAAAGGTGGTTGTCGGGGTTGGGGTCAAGGACAAATCAAGCAAGTAGGCGTACAGTGAATGTTCTAGCGTGTCGGGGGATACAATTAATAATGAAATGTAATGGGTAGGGAAACAAGCGATCGTCGCTAATTAGAGTACATTAATTACACTTTTCTTGAAGGACTGAGGGTAACACTAAAAACGTTAGCCGGACTTGTGAACCAGAGGCCTTCCGAAGTCGAAGCAGGAGTGCTAACCATTCGACCGTGACGTTTGGTTATTGAGAACTGCGTTGGAGGTGAAGATCTGAGACAATACAGGGCAATTGTACGGAATTTATAATGTCAGGTAGGTCTGTACAATTAATTAGTCTCGATTTTACACACTTACTAGTATTTTGCTTGAAGCTGCCTGCCGAGAAAGGTTTTTGGCTATAGTTTAAATGTAAATCACGTTTCTGTTCGCCTTTTCTCAATTTTAATTTAAATCTATTCTAGTCATCCCTTGGTATTCGAATCATTTGTTATAAGGACTGTTAAATTATCCCCGATCCCAATGGATACAGAAGCTATTGGAAAATTACGTTAGCTAAATTGAAGATTTCTTTTTTTTCGAGGTGGTAGCATGTCCTGGAGTTGGGAAATGGATAGGAGCGGATGAAATAGGGGATGGGGTAGCATGGATCTTGAAGAGAGTGGTTTTACAATAAAATGCCTTGCTTCATCTTGTTATCGATGGCCATTGTGGAGTTCTAATAGGAAAATTCCTCCTTAAAAGATTATTATGTGTTACACTCCGCGCTGGTACTTTATTTCGACACACGTGTCTTGTTATTTACGGTCATAACAGGAGCGACTTTGGGAAACAGTCGGGTGTTTTTACCCAGAGATTCACGCCGACATGAAAGTTGTAAAGTATCACGCCGAAATGTTTAAAAAAAAATAATGTTGAACCGCTTCACAAACGTCTGGGTAATTCTTATTGTATATATTCCCGTGGTGCATTTCTGTTTCATTGCGACTGAAGAGATAGTCGCATGATGAGAAACTCTAGAATTTGTCATCTTCATCATGATTAAAATGAAGGATTGTAAGTTGGGAGGGGCATTTAACGCGCAGGGGGGAATTTAGAAATGCGCATAAAAGTTTGGTTGGAAACTTAAGGGAGGGTAAAAGGAGGATAATATTAAATGTATTTGAGGGGGAATAAGAGTTTAAGGACGTGGATTTGATTCATCCGGCCCAGGATAGGAGTCGGTGGTGGAGTTTTGTAAACACTGTAACAAACTGAAAGTATGAATTTGTTATTATTTTTTTCCATCTTGGCAAGTTTCATCTAAGGACTTGTATTCAATTCAAGACATGTCTGAGGTTATAAACCCATCTTCGGGGTCATCATATTTTTTCAGTATTACTACGCTGTTGTAGTCTCTGGAGTTTTAATTGTATAAATTTATGTCTTCTGAAGTGAACTGAATGCAAGTCTTTGAGTGAATTTGTTATTTGTGGAAGGATAATAATAATACTTTCGAAAGTGTCATATAAAAAACGTGACTCTCCTGTGTAATTTATATTATAATGAACATTCAGATTTATTAAAAGGCAGAACGTTTATAAACAGAATTCTGAGCGTAGTGTTAAGTTTCTCAAGAAATACGCTGCTCACAGACTTAATCTAGCTACAGATTAGATCTTACAAATGCGAAGTGTTGCGTTCGACAGAGCAGTTTAATACCCAATGGCCCTGCCTAGTTGATAACTGTGAGAGTAAATTGGTTCGTATTCCCTATCTAAACAAACACATCCTTAGTATTGACGGATGGTTTATTGGGTTATCGTATGAGGGTAGCTGGCTTCAAGGTTGGGTTGGATTAATGATACGAAGAGCTATGCTGTAGTTGAACTATTAGGGTGTGTGTTTGTGTGGGTGTGAGGAGTAAAGAGTGTGAAGCCAACAAACATCCCCTTCCCCTGTCGGTTTCTGAAACAAATGACATCGTTACGTGCGCTGCCCCGATGTTGACATTCATCAGTGGTTGAGGCAGCAGGAACCAGACTCTGCCACCGAAGCAACACGA
Source organism: Zootermopsis nevadensis (assembly GCF_000696155.1). Next base: position 32,673 of record NW_019059719.1, on the reverse strand, counting down.
TATAAAGGTGAAAGCTTGATTTTTCCACCCATTGGTCTTATCCTTTATTCCGCCAGCAATCACTCAAGAAAGGAGAATAAGAGTGAATCTTTGAAGGGAAGTTGGAGGTGGTGGGTTGCCAGCGAGGGGAGGGTAGATAGTGGAAGGTAAAGATCGATTTCAACCAAGGATTTCTTCCCCTGGCAAGAGAATGAATACCGTACCAAGAGCATGGTTACTCCTTTTCACCCCCCGACCCCACATCTGCAATATTTTTTCCTTATTCTCTACCACTATCGCTGTAACTCATCCCCCCCCCCCGCCCCTCAGTAGCTATCTTCCCCCCTCTTTTTTAAATAATAATCTTTAATCCGATCCGTTTTATGATGCGAGAGGAAACAGAACTTTGCTTTTAAGTTAGACACTTATGAAGAAGAGGACAGAAGAGTTTGCATATTTGAAGATGTGTCTTCGTGCTCCCAGCGGTGACAGCTCGCTTGGAATCTTTGTGGTAGCGCCGAATCTGCATGCCTTAAAATATTTATTACGACGGAAAATAATAAAATCTTCATCTAGGCAATAAGGGGCCGAGAAGGCACTTAGTGAAGTATTTATAGCATCAATGATGGTCTCTTGTCGCTTTACGTTTTTATATGTATTTTGAACAAACAAAGTACCCGTATTATTAGTATGGGTAAACTTGACAAATGCTTACATTTATTATTATTCTTTTATTTTTTTGAAAAATTACGTCATGTCTGGTCATTCGATATCATAGAAAAAATATTATTATCTATAAATTCGGAATTTTTACGGAGACTCGAACTCAGGACTATTTTCAGATTTGTAGCTTCCATTTCTGTTCCCTCACTGCCGAAACAAACAATTTGATTTTTTGTCCTTTTTTGGTTTCCGATCTACGGCACCTTTCTTGACGAGGACTCTAAATCATTTTAAATTTTCGGAGATTTGACCTTTGTGAAATATCTTCCTTGTCTGAAGGAATAACGTGCTGAGTTTGGTGCAAATCGGGGTATCCGTTTTAAGGCTAGAAAATTACAGATATATCGAAAATTCTAATTTTATGTGTAAGATTAAATGGACTTTGCAAATAAATGCCTTAGGAGGTCTAAATAATTTAAAATGTTCACCATGGATTTTATATTCACAATAACATAAAACAAGGGAAAGTTTACGTAAATCAGATTAAAAATTCACATCTGTTTTTCAAGTTACTTTACTGGAAATGCGATCTGTCTAGACACTGAAGCTAAATTAGTGAAATTTTGTACAGACTTGTAGTAAAGAATTATAGACGTACGTATTAACTTGTAGGCTAGTGACCTGTGGTATTCTGTTATTAAAAATTCCGGCATGAATCCTCTTTCATAAGCCAATAGTCGATAATTTAGTCCGTAGGTTCCCCTTCTATATGACAACTAGAGATTCATTACTGTATTTACAAGATCCTTCCACTGGTCCTTATACAGACCCAGTTAGACCCAGACCATATCCTTACATTCTTGGTTTTTAAAATATATTTTAACCCTCACATTCATGCTTAGATTCTCCAAGTGATTTTTCATTCATATTTTTCAACTACATTTTATTTTAATAAAAATTTCCGAATATACCTTGTCAATTTGTAACATTTTCATGTCTTATCGTGGTCACGTGCGCGTATAGGTGGAAATTCACAACGTTCAGTATGTTCTTATAAATATATTCCCGATGTCTCATGTGTGGGAACGTTGTCTCGTCTTCGACCGCGAGGAAGGCGTCGTTCTGTCTTCTCAGTACCGTGACAGCGTCCTTATTAAATTGTCGAGACGCGGAGTCTGGCGAAACGGGTAGGCGGCATGATTCGAGAGGCGTAAAGTATGCAGCCCGCTCACAACAGACAGCAATGCAACAGTCATCCACTTTTGGTGTTCAGTCAGTCACTGTCACTTAGATGATTGTGGTGTCTTTAATTATGGCATTAAATCAGTGGTGTCTTGTCGCCAGAGCCTCGCCTGCAGGATGTACCTGTGTTGACTGTGGGCGAGGTACAGCGTGGTACCCCCTGACTTGATGCTTCCCCTACCAGGCTAAATTTATAAATCTTTATTGGGTGGTTCAGCTTGTAAGTTCGATTAATATGTTTGGACAACAGACATACATTGGACGTACAATGTATAATTTTAACCCTTTAAATCAGAAGCTTATCTCAGTGGCATCTAAGAATTCGGTGTGTGCATAAAAAAACAACTTTTCAAAATTACAAAAAATAAATTTGTTTATGCTGTTTAATTAAATAATTAATGTCTGTTCTGAAAATCTTATGAAGCTCGTAAAATGCAGTTTTGTTTGTTCGTCATCAGTCTGGTTTGATGTGGTCCTCCATTTTCGCCTATCCTGCGCCAATCTCTTCATTTCCAAATATTTTTTGCAACCCACATCCTCAAAAATCTACGTCACATATTCCAATCTTTGTCTCCCCTTACAATTCTTCCCTTCAACTGTTTCTTCCGTTACCAAAGTAACCAATCCTGGGTGCCTCAGAATGTGTCCCCCCATCCTATCTCTTCTTCTCGTAAGATTTCTCCATAGACTTCTTCCTTCGCCTATCCTGTCTAAGACCAACTCATTTCATACTTTAAAATGCAGTTACTTATTCTTAAAGTGTGAATCCCACTAGGCTTTGAATGGTTTATCAAAGAATGTTTTACATTATGTGTTTTTCAATTTTTGGTGTCCTTGATATTGTTCGGATTTTGATTTTGACATGTACAAAATTTTACAGCATTTTGTCCTGAAAGATTAGTCAGGAGAGGGTGGACCCAAGATCATACTTTGTCCCGGGCCCCACCAGTGCCTTTAAACACCCCTGGCGAAGTAGTACGTTTATAAAACTACATCTGCGCACGTGATTATTCTGAAGAAATTTTTCCCTTTTTATGAAGGGTTTTATTTCTCATAAGACACAAATAGCAGCTTCGCCTTTGATTTAATCCACCATATCAGATCGAGACACCATCCCACCACCTATATTACTCGCGGAACACCAATTTCCACTGTTGTAGAGTGAAGACCAAAGTTTGCTAAAGGCACTGATAAGTTGAAAAGAGTGTGAGGGAGGTTTGAATAAATTGTGGCGTAAGGTTATAGCAATTGGAGATAGAATGAAAGACGTCGATGAGGATACGGCATGTCTCCTAATCAGGAGACTACTGAGGGGAGGAGGAACATTTTGTTAACTTTGAGCCCCGACACACAGTATAACTGCGCAATTCAGCGACGACGACGACTTCCCCCGTGCTAACCGTCTTCTCTCAGTTCTTCCCTTAATCAGACGTGTTTCGTGCTCTGAAGGGAATTCTTTCAATCCGAGATTTCATCTAATACGTAGTTGAAATGCTTCCCTCGGCAGGTTTTTTTTATTATTTCAATCGCATTTAAGATTTGCCTTTTAAAAATAGGAAGATTTCTCTCCAGACATTTTAAGAAAGAGGAAATGGTGTATAATTTATAGGAAAATTGGATGTACAAACGTTTAGTTGTTGTAAGAGACAAGTTCTTGGAGTCTTTAAGTAATTCTATCTCAGGTTACTCGTCCTGCAACATACTTCGTACTTATCTTAGTTTTTTCTGTAGGATTGACACACAAACATTACCTTTTTAAGGCCCAGCTGTCCCCATTTGAGAATACTAGAAATGAAATTGAAATCTGTACTTACGTAAAAGAATGTTAAAAATGAGGACGATTACAGGACCAAAGCTCACAACCCGAGAAAGTGTCCTGGGTTGAAGCCTCTGGGAAGGTAGTAGGAGAACGGTAACCATAATTGTTTGTTTGAGCGTGGAGACTGCAGGTACCAGGCCACGATTCTAAAAATCTGTCCTGGGTCTGAGTCCCGGTGAACAAACTTTATTTAAATCGGATTCTAAGCACGATCGAAAAACGACACAAATTATTTCTTTCAAAGAGGAGATTAAAGGAAATATGGCTATAAATTTTAAAGATGTCCTGGGTTTGACTCCTTGTAAATATAAATTAAAAGATAATAGTAATATTTTTTCTGATCAACAAAGCTTTCGGGCAATAAAGGAGTGTAAGAATTCGTTGAATTTCATTTAATCAACATTCCTGGCACTGCTAATAGACTATAAAAGTGACGTCAAGATTATAAAAGTTCTATTATACAGTGCAGGGTAAGTCTATAAGACAGCGGAGATTGTTTTCCACGCAAACTTGGAATATCCGGGGCTGATTGTGGCACTTCGGAGTGAACAGGAAGTCAGCTGTATAAAGACTAGCAGTTACACCTTTAATGAAGTTACTCAGTGTATAAGAGAGTAAGAGAGAGAGGGAGATGTATACATATTAATCTCATGATATTTCTCAGAAACTTTGCATAAGATGAGAGAAGTTCTTGCAGGGAAATGACTTCGAAGCGATAACCCTTTCTGTTAGCTACAACCTTCTCTTTTCTATTCACCAATCCGTATCTGGAGAAAAGCCGAAATTCCGAGTGGTAGACTAACGTACTAACGCAATTTCCTGCGTGTTCAAATCCTCGTCTTCCTCATCCCACAGTAGCAACTAAAGAAACTTATTTAACACTTACGGTAAAAAGAAAATGGTTTCAACGGAGTAGCTCCAGAAACTTGCAATTGCTTGGTTAAGAGAGATGGTTTGAATATTCTCCCTGCGAGAGGAAATTATACGAGGGACAGGATTTCTAATGTTTGGTTTTACATATATTTCTATTATATCTGTTCCCTTATCAACTCTCTGTCTCTGCTCCCATTTCTGTTTGTGCAACGTTATCTGCCAGTACATGTTCACATACTCTTTGGTATTTTATATGATATCTGAAGCTTTATGGGGAACCAATTAGTGACTAGAACAGACTATGTTCTGTTTATGAAGTAATATTTTTTTGTTATTTTTGTAAATATGCCTCGCTCATAGTGGCATTGATCGTTCCATGAATGGTATAAACCAGCGTAAATAAAATATATTTTTGTAATTCCCTCATTCTTTTCAGACGAAGTGTGTAAAAAGTACCTTTAATATATTTATTTATATATTATTTATTTTATGGAGTTTGCCACAAGTAAGGTATTGTAACATTTTGTAATACAGAAAGAAACTTATCAAAATACATTTACAATAGCTTACTACTAGATACGTTAAATACATTACATAAATAATTGATCAAATTGAACAAATATGGCAGCAATTATCATTTTACTTTATTGTTTCAAAAGTCTTGAACATTATATTAGACGTATATTACATATACTTTTTACATTTTACTTGCAGTAATTTGTTACAATTTGGTACTGGGAAGGTGATTGGAGGGCACGTCCTCCTTCCACATCCTTGCCTACACACGGTTCGTGATTATTTTCGTATCTCATTGTACACTATGTACCTGAAATCTGCAGTTCAAACTACCACAAATAAGACTTTGAGTCAACTTTCCTGACAGCTGTTCAGAATGGACTCTCAGAGCTTCGTTGACTAAAGTGGTTTATTTTTAATGGCGTACGTTTCTGTCGTACTCATTAATATTTAATCGCCGATTTAATTATTGTCAAGCGTACAAACTTACAGTTAAAGAAATTATTTGATCACGTGTACGCTGATATATATTGCCCGACGTTTCAGAGGTTTTAACTGCCGTCATCGTAAGGGTGGATGGATGGCTGACGTTTCGGAGGAATTACTCACCAACCTTGGTCTTCTGAAACGTCAGTCAACCGTTTCGGAGGAATTACTCACCAACCTTATGAAGGCAGTTAGGTCTTCTGAAATGTCAGTCAATATTACAGAAGACAGCCATCATATATCTTCTAGTTGCCATGAACATTTGAAATCTTACCTTGTTGCTATCAAGAATTTATGCTTTAAATTTTCGGTGGATATGTTGAGTTTAGGAATAGTTGCGTTTCCCATGATTTCGAACGTACGTATGAAATTGTCCATCCCAAGATAAGTTTTCAGGCAAAAGGAATTTATATGAAACATAAGCTGTTGTTTAATTTCGCTGCAGTAACACTGCGGATACTCTGATAGTTTCAAACTGAATGTCTATTATTCTGTAAAGTCATAAATGAGCAGATAAATTTAATGTGAAAGGATAAGTCGAACTGAACAAACTAATAGACCCTTTAAGCAAGAATTGTTAATGTTGTTAGTTATCCATTCTCTTTACTTTTATTAGTTTAGATGAGGGTTGTTTTGGGTATTCCTCCCTCTAGAACAGAGAAGGGTAGCTTTTATGTCTATCAATATGATATACTGGTTATCTTGAATTCCAGCTCTTTCAAAGTTATTAGATTCTCTCTTCTTCTTAACAATATGAAGGAGAAGCAACGGCCACAGGGCCTAATTACCTCGAGAAAGATAACACAAGGCTCGAATTAAAGGCAGAGCTGAGTTTAATGCGGTGGTATTGGGTCTAATCTAATGCTGTATCCCTCGGCGGAGACCCCTTCCCACTTTCTAACAAATTACCCTAATTACTAAGCGAACGCTATCTGAAGAGCTGTTTGTTATCTGTTTCTTCGTCAGTTACTGTGCTGTACAATTGTGCATTAGGAGGATTTTTAAATGAAAGGAGCGTCATAAGAGTAAAATGAAGTAAAATCCCGAGGTATTTTGGTAAATTTATTTGTGATAAGATGGTATTAGAAGGAATTTTATGTAATTCAAAATGAATCAGCAAATATCCTGGCCAGCTGGGACCATCAGAATGTCTAATGCTGCTTATTAGATATTTCGTTTTTGTATACTGCAAATAATTTTATTTTCTCATGTTTTTTATTGTTTTGTGTCAGTGGTAAGCGATATTTTGGAATAGTATAAACGTGTATTTTACTTCGTTACTCCCTTCATAGTATTAGAACTACCTTTACTCCAAGATCAGCTAATTTCTGTGTTGGAAATCAAGTCCCTGACTTAGTACCGAGGGTATGATAATGTGGTGTTTTGTCAGGGCTATAGCTTACCTCGTGGGGCGGTGATATGTGGGTATGGAGAGATGGCGGAATGGTGATTAGCAGGGGAAAATTATAGAATTCGAATAAGAAGAAACTGCTATAATGCCACTTCGTTTACCACGAAAGAACCAGGTTCTCCGGGGTGAGAATAAAGCGTGTAGCCGGCAGTAGATGTGCCACACACTTTATTCAATAATTTAAAAAAAAATTGCCGACCTCGGACGTGATTGTTTGGTTTATACGTTCTGAAAATACATCTGAATATGAGAATTAACTTTGCATGAATTTTATTCTTTTATTAGTTGGTTCGAGCTCTTTTTGGGCAGAGCAACGGACCTGTCGTCAGACAGAACACTCAATAATAATACTAACCTAACCTAACCTAACCTAACCTAACCTAACCTAACCTAACCTAACCTAACCTAACCTAACCTAACCTAACCTAACCTAACCTAACCTAACCAACTAACTAATAATAATAATTAGTTGGTTGTACGTTTTGGTTTTATTTTAAATTTCTAATACTTGTCAAAAATAGCTTTACGATGTTGTATGTTGCCCTGACTTCAAATTCCACTTCCTGTTGGGCGTTATACGTACCGCGTACAAGACTACATTAAGTCACAATGTCCTGTCATGATTCTTTGCTCATAAATATTTTGTTTACATTTCCTACTGACAGTTCACACACCACGTTTGACCTGAACCAATATATGACCAACGAGTGTGTGTGTGTGTGTGTGTTTCCTCCATATCACATTAAGGGTTTGCCAGAACAGGTCAGAGGGGAAACAAATTTGTGTCAGTGGTTGGGATTAAATCGTATATATCTGCGTTAACTAATGATGTCTTAAACGCGTATGGATAGGAATTAATGAGTACATATATAGTGTTGGGCTTCCAGATGAGAAGTGTGGGGATATTCAGTAGCAGTTAGCCATAAAAGGTGTGTGTGAGAGGCTGTTACGAGGTACCCTAGCGCGTGACATTCGCAGTTAATTGCTAACAAATGAGCCAATTAGCGTTAAAGAGCTCCCTTGAGAAGTGAAAATAGGAGGGGAGAATGCACATACATCGTACAACAGTCTGCTTGTTACCTCACCTCGTATATCGCCCCAAACTACCTGCGTATTATTAATTATTAGGGCTAAATGCTGAGGTCCGCCACCCACCTCTCACTGAAGCACGATAATTTATGTCTTATCTATTCTAGGATAATATTAAGATGGATATTCAACAAATATAGCCGGAAGGTGTGGACTGGCTTATGACAGGGGCCACTAGCGGGCTGTAGTGAATAGGGTATAATTAACCTTGGGCTTAATAAAAATCATGCAGTTGTACATTTTTACTTATAAGATTAAAAACGAAGAAATGATCAGAAAATTAAAAAATTAAAAATTAGTAATTGAATTAAGAGTTTATAACATACACCTGATGACGGCTCTATGAAAGCCGAAACATGTCGAGAATGTTCCATATGTAAATCGAGTACTCGATACGGAACAAAGGATAATATTTTAACCATTTAATTATCTTATATTACTTTATTGTGATTGACGGACAATTTTAATATATTTTAATACTATTTTTGCTTATGTTTTTTTTTTTTGTTTCTAGTGATAATTCTGATGAGTAGTAGAAAGGATTACATGCTGAATTTGGCTGTCTTCTATCTTGTTGAATCGCGTATTCTGATGGATTTTTACTGATATTTCGGAGGTGCTTGCTGCTTCCATGCTCAGGACGAACACATTTTATTTGCCACAAAGAATATGGATTTCCCATTCTTCTTGCTAACACCAAACTAATTTGTCTATGCAACGCTATTATTAATTTAAAGCTAAAGTCAAGTACAGTATATGAAGTTCTTAAGGTTGCAAATTGAGGGATCTGAAATAAGATTGGGACCCTCTGCTTCAACCACTCAGTAGAAAAATCTAAGTATATAATTTTATTACTCAAAAACTTTAGACTGCGTTATAAAACAGACAGTTTAAATACAGGTGGCGTGAAATGTTGTGTGAAACGTGTATTTACAGAAACATAATTACACTATACATATATTTATTTTTCCAGTCTATACACAAACTTGTTTTAAAATAATGTTGTTAAAATTATTTATAACATTTACAATATAAATTGCATTATGTTATATTTTATGGCGCTTTTCTGTGTCGTATAATATTACATTTATCACAGCGCTTTTGATTTCGACGACATGTTTCGATGTTTACCACATCATCATCAGGCTTATCAATTCATATATTTTTAAAAACTATTGTACATTTGTGCATTGCGTCTATTGATTTTCAGTCTTCATCTGGAGTAAAACACAAACATGACGCAATTAAGATATATATATAAAAAAAAATTACACTACTTTAAGCAAATAATATTATGCACCTACGTGAAGTCACTATTTTTGAATTACGAAGTTATGAATCAAATCCAATAGCATGAATAAAATTAATAAATTATCTCCTCGTTCCATTTGAAGAAATTATTTTTTTTAACTTAACCACGCGTAAAAGTGGCGTACGTGACAGTTCTGTTGTCGGAAGCCTATTAAGGCGAGTTGAAAACTGTGTAAATGAAAAATGTAGCGTAATAAATTCACTACGTTGGATACTTTGGTAAAAGATTATATACACACACATTTCAAGCTTGAATTTCTACGAAGTACAATTTCGTTTCTTTATAGTTTATTTCTTATATTTTCCTTCTTACGTCTTTCTCTTACTATATGTGCCCACATGCATATTTCCTATTTTATCTTTCTGTTCATATGAATATATGGAGACCCGAGGGAAATCAGCTTCCTGAAGCACTTTTAATACCAGTCATTCCACCTATTTCTAGAGGTCTGTTAATATTAAGTTGGTTTCCGTCTGCATTTTAAGCCGAACTAAGTAAGATAATGCACTTGAGACTATCGAAAAAGTTATGTTAAACTGGAATGTTGGCAATTAAAATAAGAAATTGAAAATAACGTAAATGTAGAATGAATGTCTGTTTAATTACTGCCAAGTCTTTAGAAAATCTGGAACAAAAAAGAATTTCAGTGCATAGATAAAGAAACGTGTGTATTACTGGGTGTGCTGTGAGAGTCACAGGAACCATTCAGTAAAAATCGTGTAATAAGGTGATTCATATGTTTTCTTTATGTGAATTCTGCAGGTATCCTACGTGTTTCGAAACACTTACATTCTCCAGATGTAAGTTGAAAGTTTTGCACCGTTGCCAGGTTTATGATTCGTGATGTTTATCATATATGTCAATTTATTTATGTAAAATTGGAAACGTGGCTATGTAGTATAATGTAATGTATGGATGTATCCTAGGTATTTTCGCTTGTAGCTAGAGAACGGAGAAATAATGTTTACAAATTTGACTGCTCATACCTAGAAACCAGGAAGAGATTTTATAAAGTTCAAAACTCTGAATTAGTGTCCTGGGTTTCGTGTCTCGCTGCGGTTGATTTATGTATCTGGAAGGTCAACCAGGTCTGCCCCAGACCTGGCTGCCTTCCCAGATTTGGGGCTACTTCAACCAGAGGCTTCATCAGGTAGGTTTTCTGCCGTCTTGCCAATTTTTACCTGTAGACAAAAGCATAATCTATCTTTTGAAACGTTGTAATTTTATGATCGCATAATTTAGATACTGGCTAAATCCAAAAGAACATTTGTGCGCATGTAACGAAACATTGTCAGAAGTCTTCGAACTTTCGACTAAAAAGTAGGATTTCGAAATCATCTGTTATATTATCTCGAGAATTTATATTTTTCCCCATTGACTTTCTCAGCTTATGTATTAGCAATTGATTCGTGTAAGCATCTCAGGCGTGTCTGATGTATATTTAATACACAAGATGATTCTGTGGGCACTTACACTCCTATTTTTCAGAAGATTTAATAAGTTTTAACTTTGTGTCTGTTACTGAGTTTGTATTAAAACTTGAAGCACCTAAAAATCTGATAATTCAGAACGTGAAAGAGATATATTTATAAAACAATTCATCGGAGAAGCGCTCTAAGGCTTTGAACGTCTCTGTATATGATAGTCGTAAAGTGAGCTACTCTTGAGAGGCATGCCAAGTGAGGAACTGCTAGGACGGGAGGTGGGGGTGATTATACTAGAACATGTAACACGACATTTAATTAGTTACAGATTAAGCGACCTCTTGTACCCCCCACCCCATTCGCTGCCCCTATCACTCTCACCCACTTCCATCTCCCCTAATTGGTAGATAATAATTTAACGTTACCGTGGTATGTATAGTATCAGCGATGGGCGTCCCGTGCCTATTCTACCTCTGTACTGGTAATTATTGAGGTATGCAATTATCTTGAAACTCCAGCCTGGCTTGCACTTGAGGCTGGTTGTAGTGTTCTACAAACATTCCATCTACATTTATGTTTCGCGAACAATGCCCTTGGAACTTCTTCACTTCTCATCAAACTTATTTAAACATCAGAATGTTGGCTTGATTTTCAAGTACAGTTATGGTTTTCGTGAAGTGGTTGGCAGGTCCGTTACACTTTTGTCTTGTTCGTAAAACTGGTACTGGTAGATATATAAAAATAACATCGTAACATAGAGATTTTAGTCTTTACAGTGTGCTTCTCATGGTAGAACATCGTAACATAGAGATTTTAGTCTTCACAGTGTGCTACTCATGGTAACAGAGTTTGATTACATCGCAATTATATGCATATTAGGAACTGTTCTTTGTCTGGGGCATATTTTATATAGGCTCATCGGAGGTTTCGTGAAGTAGTTGTCTTTCCGTCTTCATAAGATTCGTTGTCGTTACACCGACAGCTATTAACGCAAAGCTTAGTGTTCAGAGTGTCGGGTTTGTATCCGATCTTTATCATTTGTATCGGAAATGTAATTAATAAGAAATTATATGCAGATCGTATTAAAATCTAAAGTAATGAACCTTGTGGTATATTACCATAAAAAGCGAGGAATTTCTTGAGTAGCTGAGGCACTATCAGCTTCTTAAGACTCTGTGTCATGGACTTGGGTTATTCCTTGATACGTTTTAAAATAAGCTAAGGAACATACAAATATCATAAGAGGTAGTTCTTTGGTTTTCTACATTCCGAAATGAAAAGTGCAATAAAAATGTGGAAGGAATCGGAGATACTAATTTTGAACAGGTGTTATTGGTCAACATGAGATATATTTTCTTCTGTTAAATTATTAAATAAAAACGCCTGATAGACATGAAATTGCAGTTACTTAGATGTATAAAATAAAATGTGTTCAAAAGTTACATGATCTTTACAGTATTATTTGTAATCTGAACTTCAATGCGATAAAGTTTTAGTAATTTCCGAGCCATGAGAACTTATTTAAAAAGAAAGACTTCTGTAGTTTCTGATTCATTCGTCTGCAATTCAGCTGCCTTTTACCTCCTCGTTAGCTAGTAATTTGGTAGGAAATTAAGCACGTAATGCTTACACATTGAATTTCTACTCATTATAACTTGGTACTCCTCATTTATTGGATCAGTAATAAAGATATAAGGACGTTGATCTAAGTATGTCAGTCGCTTTTCTCCTCGTTAACTTTGATGACGACTTACCAAGTGCCATTTCCAATGCCTTTAAGAAGGGTCTCCAGAGGACGAGGTTCTGAAATGCTGTTCTGTCCTTGTTCCCTGTTGAGGGCAGGTTCTGAAATGCTGTTCTGTCCTTGTCCCCTGTTGATTGAGGGCCGTCTGTAGGGAGATGTTCAGGCACTATTTTCTATTACCCTCTCGGATAAGCTGATAGATTATTTTAAAGAGTTAAATTTACAAAAGTTATGCGTTGGATATTGTAGTAATAATGTGTAAAGTCGGGCTATGGTTTTGTACTTCGTATACCCACCTGCTGGACCACTAAGCTTTAAGCAGTTTGCTGTTACGAATACTTAAAGTCATGACATAACAAGTAATTCTGGCTTCCGATTTCTGACGTCAAATTTAATACTACAGTAAAGTAAAGAATGCAACATACATGAAATTTAAAACAAATTAAATCCTAGCAACCTCCCTACGTCACTTGACGTCCTAAAGGGCGGAAAACGATTGAAAATGTTGGTAATTTCCCTGCCACGAAAATTTGGTTCAGAAAACCAGAGAGTCATAAAAATTGCATAATGAGGATCTCCATAATTTGTACTATTAATAAAGTAATGTTTAATAGGTAGAGTCAAGGATGAGAATTACTGGACATGATGCATGCGTGATGGTTACGAGAAATGCATATAGAATTTTGATTGTAAAGCCTGAAAGAAGGAGACTGCTCTGGGAGATATATCGATTTAGATGGGAGGATAATATTAAAATGAATCTTATGGCATAAAGAGAAGGAGAATGTAGATTGAATTAATCTGGATCAGGATATGGAACGGTGGCGAGCTTTTGCGAAAATTAAAATAGTTCCTTTGGTTCCATAAAAGACGCGGAATTTCTTCACACGCTGAGTGTTGTTTTCGATTTGCAATGATGATAACTCCATTTAAATTAACTTTTAGTTTTATCTTCCTGTTTATTTGAAACACATTTCCTGAAATGTTTTTGATTTCATGCGCCTTGTATTTTGTAATGATTTATCTGGTATCATTATATTTGTCTGTTTGTAACAAGGACTTAAGTATGTTATTAAGGCGCCTCCTTTGCTAAAATAAGTGGAAAATTGTGTTCCGTGTAAGCGGATTTCATCAGCAATACCGAGGGTCACGTGGCGTGAAGCTTTGCTTTGGAAATATGATTCATTGAAGTATATTTCTGTTGCTGTGCGCCCCAGCGTATGGAATAGACACATTCATTTCTCCAAACCTGAATTAAAATAAGTTGATTACATGAAATGTGCTTCAGAACTGAGGCTACGTTTCGACATGCCTTTATGTTGCTAAGTCGCCTTATCGGTATTATTATTTTCAGATTATCAACAGTTACAGTTGAGAAGGGATGTCTAGTGGCATGATTTTTTATATCGATTCGTCTGTTGCTTAAATGTTATTAAAAGTGTGTAGGCTTTTCCTGTAAAATAATTATTTTTAAACACGAATTAGAAATTGATCTTGGTAATGATTTTGTGTTTTCTTTGCGGTAAGGACTGAATCGTTAAATATTATTTAGACGAATTTTGCCTTCGAAGGGTTAAAATAGTTTCCATTGCTTAGATTTCTGTCGCATCGAAATTATAGACTAAACAGTTAATAATCTATCTGAATGGATAGGGAAGGAGGCGGTCGTGACCTGGCATGATTTACTATCCCGGCGTTTGTCTGGAGGGACTGAGAAAATCACGAAAAGTTCAGTCAGAATGTCGATTCTGGTGTTCTGGGCTGTAACATCGTGCAAGTAGGTGGGAGCTTTTCTGTAGAACGTGTAAGTTTTATGAACGAAACTTTAGTTGTAAGTTTCAGTGATAAATCACGAGGTAATCAAGTAATTGATACACTCTGTTAGCAGTGACGGATAACAGAAAGGAAGGGATTGGACGTCATAAGATTAATGTATAGATCACGCTGATACCATCTTGATATTGATTCTTTGAATAGAAATATCTTTTTGCCGTTTTCCAATTACTATCTTTCGATTTCCTCTCCAGAATTTCGTTCTATTATTGTATGAAATGGCGGACAGCACAATTGAACCTACAAATTGGTTAGACGTGTCCACCAAACCTAACTTTCTGCTCTACGACGAACGTCGCACAGTTGTGTCAGAGTAAGTTATTGATAAAGAATTGAATGGTTGTGCCTGGGGCAACCCTGGTCACACACGGAACTCGCCCTTGCCATCTGGATTGACTCGTTTCAGCACGTTTCTCTGACAGCATATGTCGCCCAAACTACTAGACCTTTTGTTGGTAATATTTGGCTTTAACAATTATATATCAAACCCTGTTACCCAAATTAGAAAAATCATTTGATACTTCTAAACCTATGCAGACTGAGAGAAGGATAATAAGAATAGTACGTGTAGAAGAGAATCATGGGAAGAGGTGATAGAGGCTAATTTTAGGAGGAACAACAGCATTATTTTGTTACAAGGTTCCCAGGTTTTGTCCGCTCGTCCTGCTGTTAAGGGTAAAATGAAAATGTAGACAGTGTTGCAACGATTAGAAGTTTGTTACGAAAACAGCGGAATTATGATTTTATGATTGATTTATTATGGCATGATTTGGAAAGATAAGTCATTTAGTGATCTCTACAGAAGGATTTGAATTTTTATGAATTTAAGTCGGAAGTAGGAATTATTTAAAAATTTGCTTACTGCTTCGAACAAAACACGATGCGTCTCCATTACAAATATTAGATGGTTAACGCTGTTTAAGGAATTAATCACTGCTTATTCTGAGAATCGTACGAAACACATAAATGCACTCAGTGGATAAAGTTTGTAGTTGTTGATAAAGCATGTGGTACATATACTTACCACTTTTCGTTAAAGGTTGACTTATTATTATTATTATATGTTGTATATTCTGTGTTGTCAAAGTTATTTAATTCTATGCGGAGGTGTCTCTTTCGAATCTTGCACTGTGTAAGTTAACTATCGACTTGAGGAGACATAGGACCAGTGGCGGGCTGTTGTGAACTCGGTAATGAACATTCAGTTTTGTTAAATGACAGGGAAGTTCTTTACCAAGTTTATGATGGTTTTTCTTCATAGAGTTAGTTCATTTAATTTGAAAGTCCTGTAAACTGTCTTGTTTACTTGAAGTCTCTGCTATAAAATATAGAACAGACATCTGGGAAGAAAACGGACAGAAAACTTGAATGATCACAGAAGATATGAGATATGAGGGGAAGGCCTACGAGACAGAAGAAGAAGAAGAAGAAGAAGAAGAAGATGAAAGAAAGAGAGAGAGAAAGTTGCGAACAACTTCTGGTTTTGTCACATTGTCCGATAAATGTCCTCTCTTGTTACTTGGAAGTAGAAATTTGTTGTAGAAGATTCTTCTGTTGTTATAGGTTGCCTAAGAGGAAGGGGTAAGTAAAGCTGGAGGTCCACGTGCTTTTTGCACCACAAAAAGTTGAATCTAGCAGATAAGTAGATTTTCGTGTTGTGGAACGTTGAACAACTCAAATGCACACAGTACAGCCGGACTCCCGTAGTTTTATGAATGTAATCTTAGGGGAGAACAGCATGTACATTTTATTTATTAAATGCTCCTTAATCGAGTGTTAGTTTACACTTAATAAAACCGAGTGCATTTGACATAATCGTGTTCACTCAAGGATTGTACTGTTGCGTGTTCCAGTTCCGCCATCTCTTTCTAGGTTGTTCTTCACCTATCTTTTATAAATCACAAACTAATAGTTCTATGGAGTAGGGTCCTTCATATGAAACTGATTGTCGCTAAGCTAGTTAAGAAAGTTCTCGTTTTTATGGTTTATTGTAATGTTCACAGGAGCCTGGGTCAACTGAATCCAATACACACCCCTAAACCCTATTTTCTTAATACCCATTTTTACATTATTCTAAAGTTTGTGACTGTGAACATTCTCCTTAGGATTTCCAACAAAAATCTTGAGTTCATTTCTCATTGTCCTTTACCTTATGATTCTCATAATGTTTCGGAAAATAGTTTGCATGTAATTCACCGTCTTTGACTACTCAAACGATACGTAAATTGAAACCCCATAATATTGTCTGAATTTTACACAGGTGACAGTAAACATTCGAAGATCAGTGATTATATGAAGAAATTTCTCCTATATTCTCTTACATAATTTATATCTTAATTGCGTCATGTTTGTGTTTTATTGATACAATTTTTTTTTTTCCGTCTATACACAAACTTAAAATAATGTTGTTTAAAATTACTTAAAATTATAAAATTCTCAGTAGACACTGCATCTTGTTACATTTTTTGTATCGACGACATGTTTCAATGTGTATCACATCATCATCAGGTACTACAGTTTTTAAAATATATTAAAATTGATAGACCTGATGATGATGTGATACACATTGAAACATGTCGTCGATACAAAAAATGTAACAAGATGCAGTGTCTACTGAGAATGTTATAATTTTAGATAATTTTAAACAACATTATTTTAAGTTTGTGTATAGACGGAAAATAAAAATATTACGCAACGCAAAATGTACAACAGTTTTTAAAATATATTAAAATTGATAGACCTGATGATGATGTAATACACATCGAAACATGTCGTCGATACAAAAAAAAATGTAACAAGATGCAGTGTCTACTGAGAATGTTATAATTTTAAATAATTTTAAACAACATTATTTTAAGTTTGTGTATAGACGGAAAATAAAAAAAAAAATTGTATTCTCTTACATGTTTCATAGGTACGGTATCCCATCTTGAGTTAGTAGTCCTATCCCACTTCTACAAACATTTTAACACTGAATTTTAGGCATTGGGAACAGGGTAAATGTGGTCGTTATTCTGTCGAGTCACTTTGAGAGCTGTGATTATGATTAAATAATCTGGCATACTGCATTTGAAGTGTGCTGTCCTTAGTGAGAATTTTACGTACTCATAAAACCAAATGTTCATGGTAATAAAACAAACCTCATTGGAAGTAAAACGCACAAGTCACATGATGATATAACAAGTACTTAATGCTAATGGCGTGTTTTGGATCACTGAGAGCGACTGGACAAAGTACATAAACGAATTAATAAATGTGATGAAATGTTATCTCACATGTTAAAACAAGTCCCATCAGGATTATTCAAATCTCAGTACTACGTCATATGTCTGCTCCCACTTCCAATTTGTACGTTATAATTACAGATAACGCGTCATTATAGGGGCTACTAATTTAGTAAATCAACCCCTTTCCCCCATAAGTAGTACACGCAGAACATACCACTCAAAATGTTGCTGAAATTACGTGTTAGTTATATGTACATATAATCTAGTGGAATAAATAGTAACGGATAACATTTTATTAAAATGCAGATAACTCTCGTAAACCCATGTGGCGTATAACGGATGTATTATTTATAGGTCAATTTTGTTAAAGGACCGTTGAAACTCAACGGGGAATGATTTTTGTGTAATCATTAACATCAACTGCTTATCCCTTGCGTATATTTATCTCTTTTAGAAACACTCATGAATGTTGTCTATTCGTAAGAGCGCTTGCAAATTAGATAATTCTGCCATCAAGCTTTGTAATTATGGAACATGACCAATCATGCTCAACACGCAGTTATAAAGAATATTCTATTTCATCTGTAGCTAACAGCGATTTGTGTCCTGAAATAGATGATAAGTTTGGGTCTCTTAAAACTTGCGTAACATGAAAGGTCACACTGTGTCAGAATCAGAAGACCAACATTTACGACGACAACACGAGTTTTTAATGTTTTTTACTTCATTATATGGATTAGGTGTAAATTAATAATATTTAGGGAATTTTCATATAGGTGTTAATAGTTTAAACACCCGAATACATCAGAACAGACCAGTGCCACAGTGACTGGAAACACTTTTGAACGGAGCGAAATGATGAGGTGTAATTATGTATAGTTCTCCCCCCGTCCCCTTGCCAATTTAATGACAAAAAATTCCTTTGTCTCTCCATGCGTTACATTTCCACAATTGTCTGGCTTCTTCTTCTTCTTTTTCTATTTTACTGCAGTGGTCGGCGTTTCAATTGTAGACTAGTTAACCCTCCATTCAGTGACAATCACACGCATGATTTACCTAATGGCAAGTTAACCGATGCTACGTGGAGCAGGGGAGTAAGCGGAATATGTAATGGACACGGGGGTGACGTGCCCCAGACCTGATCCTACGTACATCGGGACGAGACAAATTCACTTACTCAGCTAAATTATTCCTGGCACATCAACCATGTCAGCACTGATGTCTTTTGTTCTTAGTGTACAAAGGCTCGGTTGCTCAACATAAGTTTACTTAAATGGAAACCGTTTTTTTTAGGTAGTACCATATTGTTTCTGGTTAAGTGACTTCCATTTTTAAATAAAAAAAATAATATATTTACATGTAGGATTTTAGGTTTTCACGGCGGTGAGTCTGAATATTGCCGTCTTCTGGGTTGTTACTCCGTGTAGTCTGGGAAAAGTATACCGACGTTTCATCTCCCTGATGATGGAGGCAGCAAGGACCTCCGAAACGTCGGTATATTTCTGCCAGACTACACGGCGATACAACCCAGAAGACGGCAATCTTAAGTATATTTACCTGTTGTATCCTTCATGAACGTGGATTGGTGATGTTTGAGACAAGAGGATTGAGTCTATATGGGCCTGAAAGACAGGAAGGAAACCGGAGTTGGGGAAAAAGTTACAATATGACGAGCTCCTCACCATGTATTATTAGGGTAGTCAGTTGAATGCATACTCGACTGAAAGTGGATGAAATAGATTACGTATTACGAACGTGAGAGATGAAAAATGCTTACAAAATATTACTCGGAAAATCTGAAAGGAAAGGACCACACGAAGTACCGAAGCGCAGATTGATAGATAATATTAAAGTGGATTTAGAAACAACGTATGACGTTGTAGATTTGAATTGATCTGACCCAGGAATGAGTCTAATAGAGTCTGGTAAAGATAAATTCGCGTTTAATAAAAGGGAGATGAGAGATTTCTATACAAACCACTCAGAAGATCTAAGCGTAGATAAGAGGATAATATTAAGATGGATCTTACGGAAATAGGTATGGATTGAATTCATCTGGATCAGAATAAGGATCCTTGGCGGGCTGTTATGAACATGGTACGAAACTTCGCGTTGTGTTTTCTAGATGTGCGTTGTGTTTTAATCTATAAAGGTTCTCCGCCACGGAGGCAGTGGTATCTGTCCTCCACGACGACTGCTGCAAGTCCACTTCGAAGACTATTTAGATATATTATATAGTTATATTAGTTATAGGTGATAGTTGCACGTTCGAAAGTTTCGCCTTGATTAGTGGGCGTGTCCACGTCCAAGCCTGGAACTGCTTTGAGGGTCCCCGTGGTGATGCAGAACACTTGTTTCTTAAGAAAGGGAAGCAGATGTGCGCGCCCAAGGTGTTTTATCTGCATGTCCATGAATTCGCACTGCCATGCAGGGTGATGAAGTTGGTTCTCTTTTGAGGACCAGTGGAGCAGGAAATTCCTCACAAACTTGGCGTTCTCAAACTTCTCTTCCATGGCCGTAATCTTTCTTCTCTCTCATATTATTATTAAAATCATTTTGGTACATATTAGTTGATGTCTCCATTCCAACCGCATTGTGATGCAAAATAATCTACATATTCAGCCAATCTCTAGTAACTATTGTGTTAAAGTCTGTTCGGGTTAATTTAACTTCACTTGTTACCGTACTGTAGATATCTCTGTATTGTGCGTTCGAGGTTATATCTGTGGAAATGATTTACACAGATTACAAAATTCTGTGATCATTAATTCATAATTCTCTGAACGTCACGGTCACGTGGTTAGCGTTCCCGTGTTATATTCTGGATGTCCCGCATTCAAATCTCGTCTCAGAAACCGGCTCTTTTCTTATGTTTTTCGTGGTTTTTCCCAGCCCTTCCAGGTAAATACCGTAATTCTACTTTAAATTAGGCTACAACACTTTTTCTCGATCCCCTTTCTGATTTATTATACACTGTTTATAATTATGTTCGAAGCTGTGTGATCTCGTTGTTCAATAAATAAACAATTAATAAAAGATTAATCCTGTCCGTAACTTCTTGCAAAGCTGCTTCAGCTGAGTGTCATCTGCTCGTATTCCATTCTTCGTCTCATGACTGGCTTCGAACTGCTATAAATAAAGTAAAGAACGCCATTGTATTTATTATATATATAAGAAAATGAACTGCACCAAGTTCCTTCTCTGAAGAAAATTACACAACTTAATAATTTGTACTCTTTACTAAGTAACTTATTATTCAGGCGATCTGATCATGGAGATAAAAATTTCGGGGCATGCAGTCCTCTGGGGGAGATGTAAACTACGTAGAAGATAACTTAAATAGGAAGATAATATGCAAATCAATCTTAAAGACAGTATACTGTGAATTCATCTGGATCAGAACACATTAAAATCTAGTTTATAAATAAATTTGATAACTTTCGAACTTTCGGTGTGACTTACAAGGGCAAAGATGTAATAAAGTTTATTACCCTTGGTTGCCCTGCTGGCGTCATCGGCCGTGATGAGGTGTAAAAAGCATCTCTAGAATTTCAGGCTACTCGAAAGAATTTACCTTTCCGCAATGGGCTCTTGTTATGCACACAAAACAGGAAATTGCCTAACCTTATAGGGGTGAAAGTTAAGATTAACTACGATTATAACGCCCTTTTGTTTTTTGCATTTTCAACCCTGGGATGACTCCTTTCAATGCACTCCCCGTCATACCCTGTCAAATCCTCACCCTATCCGTCCAAATTACACAAAATCCAAACAGTCGTTCTGGCTATAATGAATTTCCAATAAGAACGATCACTTACACATTCTTTATGGTTTACCCTTGGATGTCAAATCTCCCCTCCCCTCCCCTCCGAATCTTCACGTTTAAGCCACCCTCACTCATCCCTTATACGTCTGTCTCTTCTCGTGCCACTTCATTCGCCTCCGCTGTTAACTTTCACTATCTTTTTTGAAGCGTGGCTTTAATAAATCGCGAAGTGACTTTTGGTATCCGTAACACTCAAGTCGGACTAACCTACGTCATAACGTGGTCTGTGACTTTTCGTCTTGAGTAGTAAATGTAAAAAGCATGTTGCTTTCCACTTAAGGACTTTCTTTTTTTATTTTCTCGTAACATTTTCACGCTTCGTGCTATGTAAGTTGTACCATTGATAGGAACTGACCTCCATTTGGACGGCTACAAAACTGATCAAAAGCTTTCCAAAACTCGTGTTCCCCTTCTCCTTTCATTTCAGACTAAAAGTTTGTGTAATTCGATACTAGTATGTCAAAGTAAGTAACTTCTGTAATGTACAGAAGAGATTTTTATTGTTCGATAAATAAGCTGTGGTGTTGGACCTGACAGATCCAAGGATTTGCTATTTGTGAAATGGATTTTATGTGTCATGGTGTCAAGCGTTGAGGAGTTGAGTCTAGAACCATGAGTAGTACAAAATAGCGAAATTTCCCTCAGATGTCTATACTCGTGTCTCTTTCTGCACATTAAAAACGTCTGCACCTTATATACAAACTGTTTGTCACTCCAGTACTGTGTTCGTATAACAGCGAACGTTTTAAAGCTAACTATAGAAGTACGATGTAAGGATTTCGAAAATAAAATATTCATACCCTCTTTGAGAGAGATGCGAGATAAATCATAATAGAATAGCATATATTCCATGAATTTCCTGCATCAGAAATTGTAGCTTACAGCTGTCCTAGTTACAAAGAAATCGTTCAGGTACTGTAGGAATAGAAATTTAACGTGTAATTTTAAGCGTGTGAAATACTTTATTTTTATGAAGTGGAGGTTCGTTTCTCAGCTATAACTTGAAGTGTTTAAGGAAAGTTGGTGATATGTTGGTTCCTCGTTGATTGACCTCCTGGTTCAGTGTTAAGGATCATCCGCCCTTATTCCCATCTGCACGTCACTCCGCCAACTTTTATTGCCCCATCTTCCTTCGGGATGATTACCTTCGTCTTTCTTAGCTTACCGTGAGGTATAGAGCCAGTATGAGATCTTCCAGTTGCGATGTTCGTTTTTCTACTTCTCACATGGAAGCTTCTTTTATTATTATTATTATTATTATTTAGTGTTCTGTCTGACGACAGGTCCATATGAACAGGATCCTTCCATCCTTTTCTCGGACTGGGACCTGTTCATATACGTTCTTGGCAGATGATCCAGAAGTGGTTTGCCATTGCCTTCTTCTGTGTGTGAATGGAGTAATTGTGGGGATGCCACGGAGGAAAACCCCGTGTTGCCTAGACCACGGCCTTGACCAACACAAGTTATAAATTCGGTCACCGCCGGAAATCGAACCCGAGA
>NW_019059718.1:94237-114165 GCF_000696155.1 Zootermopsis nevadensis | reverse complement strand
TTCCAGATGAATCCCTGAGCTAGTCTGGACATGGCAGAAAAAAGAAATATCCCTGACTCCACCGGGAACTGAAACCAGTCTGTAGGGCAGTGACTTAAACATATCAATAATCAAAATTATGAACATATTCGTATTAAATGTTAGCCTTTCTTCTCCACAATTAAATGAAAATAAGCTTGACAAATTTCTCTGTATTGAGTATGTTTGTGTGTGTATGTCTCTCTGTCCCTCACTTTCAACTTCTGAACCAAATGACCAATTTTCACGTTTGGTGTGCACACTATTTTTTCTTTCTTTCTTTTTATCCCCCCCCCAGGTTTGTTCTATGAGACCCAGTTTTGTGAAAGGAGATAAAGAATGATAAACAAAATGCGAAGAGGAGGTTACACACAATTGATATGGATGGAAATCATATTTACTCTGCAAATTTTGTGAAGGTTTCCAGCATCAATTTAATTGAAATCTCCTGAGCTATTTCAAAATAAAACATGTGGACAGGCACACTTCATGCAAAGAATGCATATCAACTTACTTGAAAACTGGTGGAATATAATCTTTCAGATGCAGGAGTTCCGCAATAATCACTTTCCCTCTTGAGACAAGATGAAGGATACTCTGTCCACAAGGATTATTCTCAGCAAGAAATTCAGCCATACTGCTGCAACTTCGCAAATGTAATGGACTTCCTATGCATTTTGAGCAGGACTTTTTATTTTGTACAATTACACTCTGAAAGAATTCATGAATAATTTTGTCATAAAATTTATAACATGGTGGGCTAAATTGCATGTCAACTTCCAAGCTATAAAATTTATAACATGGTGGGCTAAATTGTATGTCAACTTCTAAGCTACTTGTGCCTATTATTTGACCCTTTAAAAGCCAAGCCCAATGGTAACTATAAGTACCACATGCCTTGACAATCAATACTGTAGTAGTTATTTAGCATGCTGGAGTGCTGAAGTCTTTGGATAACTGGTAAAATGGTGAGGACACAGAGAAACATGTTCTTTTGAATGAAAAGTTCTATTGGTTGTCACCCTTAATGGGTCATCTGTGCCTCAAAGTTCCAACCATTTTAGTTTAAAAATGGCAAACATTTTGTTGAGAATGAAAATCTCTAAAGTTCTATACAAAACAAACTGGAAACAACACAAAGAGACGATAGGAGACGGATGGTAGCAGCTTTGGGAACGACGGATCGAACCTGCCTGTTCCCAACTGTATTTTCCCCCACAATTACATTTACAGATTAAAAAAGTGATATCAAATGTAAAAAACAACTACAAATACGTCAAACTGCCAACAAATAAAAAATGTGCATCAAAATAAAATACAAAGCACAGATCGGTACTAGTCTGTACCTTATCTTGTCTAATTACAAACTAGGTTAGGATCCAAACCATTATAATTATTTATTTTCAAGACATGCCATAACAAACACATTTCATGGTGCCAAACCAGATTCTATTAACTCCACATCCAGAAATTTAAAAAGTAAAGTATGTAACAAGTGCCACAACAATACAACAAGCATAGCCAAGTAATTACTATCCTTGTGTAATTACTAAGTCACTAAGATCTTCATTTCCCACAATGTGAAGTGTCTTTTCATTAGCAAGATGCAGCAAGGCAACAAGAACCAGGGGTGCACATATATTCTCTAATAATTTTGAAGACAGTCTTGATGGCAGTGCAGTATACATGCTCTTGAAGGTAACAGGACGTTCTACTTGCAGGATGTCATTATCATCCTTGTCCTGTAACAAGAAAAGGAACTATAATTCAATTAACATCACAGAATTGTCATTTCAGGTTTTCGTGATTATTGCTCTTCATTGGATTGTTGTATGGGTATTCAAATGTCAAGGAATAAAGTACGTTTTGGAATAAACTAATACTTCCTTCTTCAGTCACCCTGATCCTGAAACAGCAAGCAGCAGACTCTTTTGAAACATCTTAGTATTCAAAGCCTTGACACTGTTATACCCAGACACAAAATGAACACAATATTTGTTTGATGTAAATGTCGGTAGTTATGATATTAAAAACACCACTAGCATCTTCATGCCATCAGTTGTGGTTGGATATTTCATTACTGTATCATTTGCAGAGGTTTTCTTTCATGCAACAGTTTCTATTTGCTAGTTCATGCGTGCAGATGGTTCCTCACCTTATGACTGTCTGCTTTGGTTAAAATGCTCCATATAGCATGTTTAAGCTTCTTCATATCCACCTTCTTAGCTCTCATTGCATATGGAATAAAAATTCTTGCCACCTGAAACAAAGTGACAAATTCAGTTACATACACGTAAATTAACATAATACACATTAACAAAGATAGTCTCTTACTTTGCTCGACAGTCATGTTTGCCCGATTTCAACATAGCCATCATGTTGTACTGGCTTTGGTTATTTGGTGTAACTAATCTGATACTGTATACTCTTTTGTTTTTCACGATATGGAATAATTAACAGACTAAACACAGAAGCCTTGGTATTGAAAAAGTCTGAGAAATTGTCAATTTCAGTTTCCTCCCTCCACACTTCCATCTCCATCCAGCCTCCTATTAAAGTGCTATTAGATCTTTCCCAGGGAGCAAAGTGGCTGGAGTGTGAAAATAACGGCTCTTCGCCATGTCGTTCCAAGGACTAAAATATGTGGATGTTCTTTCAGACCCCCATGCAGTGGAGCTTAGGCACAATGTAAAATCTGTGAATTATGTTATGATGGAGCACTGTACTAACCTTGCTTGGAGGTGCTACCAGATTGTCTCCAGCAAATGTATCCAAGTCCCTGCACCCATCTGCTGTTAAGCTGTTATGTACATCCTGATGCTGACTTGCTAACAAGATATCAACTGGACCATCATCAGCAGCATCCATATCATTCTGTACAACACAAAATACCGCAATTAAGATAGTTGATCTCCTAGCTGAGATTCAAACCAGTAACTTACTGAATACAAAGTAACACACTATGACATTCTGTACAGTATTAGAAAGCTGCAAGCAGTTGAGGGTACTTACTAAAGCAACGTTCGGACAGTATTCTGAAGTGTCAAGATCATTTTCATAATCGTAAGAAGACGGCTCATCGCCCTCGTATGGGGCAGGATGTTCACTCACACAAACCACCTTCCTCAGCTCCAACCTATAAGTTTGCAGAATTCTTAATAATAAACTGCTCCACTATGTTGCAAGTTTAGAATTCTTAATAATAAACTGCTCCACTACACTGCAAGTTTGGGATTATGACCTCACAGAGTTTGAAAATGAACTATGGTCTTCAGACATTCACAGCAGATTGTTGTTCTTAAGGAAACAGCAATACAACATACAGCAACAGCCATTCTCCTCAACACACACTTCACTTCATGATACTGGACTGTCAACATTGTTCAGAGGCAAACTGGGCAACATGGCAAGAGAAGGCACTTACATTCAGTAAACAATGCTCTGATACTCTGGAAAGGGATTTCTTATTAAAACATACTGAAGCCATTTATCCTATCCCAACACATAAAATACAAATTATTTCCACTGTGACTTCATAGAAGAAATCTAACCACAATACATCCAAAAAGGGGTGAGGAGGGGAAGTAGAAGAAAAAGAGCCAGGCTGTAACAGCAAGTTGAATTTATAAGTTATTTAATGGTGGAGTTTCAAATGCCAAGTATTTAATAACACAGTGCTGAGAAGCATATTTGAACTGAATGATTCTTTGATCATTTAATGACATCATTTGCTGTACAAATATTATGTAGCATCAAATAAGAAGGAAAGATTATAAGCCCAACTGGATCAAACTGATAACCTCCCACATAAAAAATTAAGCAGTGACTGCACCAATCTGTTCAGTAACTTGTAGTCATGCAATTTGCTAAACTTACTGTGAGAAGCATTTAACATCAAAGTGTACATCAGGAGGGAGGGTATTTTTGTCTGCACTCCACAATTTCTGCATTGTTCGCTTCGTTAGCAACTCCACAATTTCTGCATTGTTCGCTTCATTAGTGTCAGCTTCTGAGGATTCGTCTCTAGAATAAATGCATCGCTGTTGTGTTCTCTCAGAAACTCAACTACAAATTCCTTCTTTTGCTTCTGCTTCTTACAGGCTGAAGCTGATCGAGGTTCATCTCCAGCTGTGTTTGCAGAAGCAGCACTGTTCCTATGCTGGTCCACACCTTCGCATAAACATAAGAAAAGCCACACAAAATTAAATTTATATTCAAAATTTATATATCTGGAAATAATGAACAAAAATAAGGTTCATTCTGAAATTATGAGAAGAATAAATGAAGAAAATGACTATTCTGTTCAAGAACTGTTATTCATCCCATCTGATTTCCAAAATGCCAAACAGCATGGTATACAAAACAAGAGCGAAAAAGAGTGCATATTTTTCCTGAACTTCACTGGCCCTGTAAATACTAATCCACTGCTGGAAACCTAATAGCAGTACAGATATATAGCACAGAGTCTGATTATTTTCCCTTCTATTTCATTAAATATTAACCAACTTCAATAATGTTTGAAATAAAAGTTTCAATTTTAATGTAATCTATATTTAATGTCCTATACTAATTTCTTTAAAATGAGCCAGTGGAGAGAATTTATAATGTTGCATTTAGTGCCTGTGTAAAGTAAAGATTATATTTGAACTAATACAAACCAAAACACAATTTGAATAAGAGCCTTCAGTATAGACCCTTTGAATAAGAGCATTCAGTATAGACCTCAACCACACCAAATACCCAATTTTACCTAAATCTACTGAGCAGATAATTTCAGACATGATCTCTCCTGTAAACATTACTTTCATCCACATTGTGCAAAGAAAGCATAACAATTTTTCTCATTAATGTGGTAGTGCAAAGTTTAAGCCAAATCTGACAGCAAGTTAGTTCCGTAACAAATAGTCTCACAGTCAACTAAACAATTCTGCACCTTTAAATGGTTTAATTTTCCAGTGTGAGGGGCCAGCCCACAAATCGAGGGCACCTGCCCTGAAGTATGAATACTCGCTGGGTGCTGCAGAAAGGTGTTTACGTAGATCAACTACATTTGCAGCAGGTGCCCTTTGAACTGGCCAGCATGCAACTGGTGCTCCTGTATCCTCTCCTTCTGAATCCATGCCTTCATCTACTCCAGAAACTGCAATACATCAATAATTTCATATGAATTTCCTCCGACATAAGACTAAAATTAATAACATTAATTATTGGAAAATATGGTGGTAATATTGCATAAAATGCACAGTGAATCTACTCACACCCTGCAGTCCTGTCTGGACACTTTGGCTACACTTTAGATCCATATAATCTATGTACCATTTTGCCTCCAACAATTTCATCTGAACCACTTCTACTAAATTTTGCCTACAAGCCATGTCACCTACAATCCCCTTTACCCAATACAATTTTGTGTCCAGTTTCACCCAAATTACATCAATGTTGTATCCCTGCATTATATATCTAGCATTAATATTTATTAATAATCTGGTTAGGATTTTAGTATAGTACAGCAGCAGACGGTCATACTCTTAGGTTGGTAATCCACAATATATCAAAATGTAAGGCATGCCCCCCAATTCTTGGTCACTCCTATTTTTTAAAAAAATTGTGAGGTATTTGAGAAAATACAACATCTAAAATTATTTTTTTATAATTAACTTAATTATAGCAATTAACCAAACTTTCTCATACAGAGCAGTTTAAACAAATCGCCAGTAATCTGAAACCGACACTGCTTTTCTTTAACCAAGTCACAAATGTTCACTTTCATTTTAGAAGAGGCACCTTGCACCTTATTTTGAATATTGCATTTCCATAAGTTTGCTCCTCTGTTTGAAGTATATGACTGAAGTCATTTTTTTTAAGAAATCCATTACAAGTGTTTGCTAGACGAAAATATTTAATCCCTGAGCCACAGACTGCCCTATACATCAGGTCCAACTGTTGGTCATGACACACTCATCAAATTTTCCTGCATTTTCTTTTTGTTTTGTTTGTACTTTGCGAAATACAGAATTCTACCTTCAAAATGATCAACTAGAGCCTCAGTCTCTTCAGTTGGTATTGGTTCTGGAACTGCATTTACATCAAAAGCAAAATCATCATCTTCAGAAGATTCTAATAAACCTGCTGCACCCTTTGCAACAGGATCATTTTCATCTTCTTCTGCATCTAGAGACCATTTTGTGAATGAGAACTGTGAAAACACTGGACAGATCCCTTTATCCTTTAAATCTGCAACATTGACAAAGCCAAACAATACATCATTTACATGCATCCACGGTGCAGTCATTTTTGAACAGTTAATAGTTGTTTAATTTGTCACGAAATTTATTGGGCCAGTTGAATTCAGGTACTTCCACACCCTAATTCCCTACAAGCCGGCCGCAATTGCCATGCGGTCTGAGGCATGATCCTCGTGTGCCTGACTGCTGCGACCGTGGGTTCGAATCCCACTCAAGGGATAGATGCTTGTCCGCATCCTTTCTCTTCCAGTCTGTTGGCTAAAGACTGGCCACGGAAGGCAAGGCCACCGTAGTATCTTCGCAAGACTAACCCCGTAATGGGATGGCAACCAATCCGTAGGAATGTAGATTAAAAAATAAAAAAAATCCCTAAGACCATTTTGGTGTTATCCTTCCATCTACAACTAGGTCTACGAAGTAGTCTTTCATTTCAGACTTCCCAATAAAAGCTTTCATACATTTCATTTATGTGCAAATAATGACATTCAGTTCACCTATCAAGCAGGCTGGTATAGTGGTAACATTCTCAACCTGTATTTAAGAAGTATGTAGACAGAATTTTGTGGATTTCCTCTCTGGAAAATGCTGAAGTACTCATCTTCAAACAGGTGATAAGTGTCTCCTACAAAATTCTCACTCACCACTGGTAATCACCATCTTCACAAGCTATCAATCAACATATTTGTACGACCTGACCAACGTACACTAACACCAGCTAAGAAAACTAGTTCTGTTCCGTTCCTGCTTCACATTAACTAGAGCTGATCTAGGCCATGACACATGACCATAAGGGTGAAGGTTTATTTATTATTAACTGGAAATGGGTTTTTACCCGGTGGCACGATAATGCCGGCTGGCACACTGATTCACTATAAATGTAGGCCGCACCCCCTAAAGGCAGAAGCTCATACTACATCCCGTTCGCCCGCACAGTCTTGAAACTTTCCGATCGCATCTCGTACACTAACACCAGCTAAGAAAACTTGTTCTGTTCCGTTCCTGCTTCACATTAACTAGAGCTGATCTAGGCAATGACACATGACCAATAAGGGTGAAGGATTATGTCTTCCAAAGTTCTGTAAAAATTTATTTCCTATCTGAGCTATGTGACATTCACTGTAACATCCTTCATTTCATTACCTCACTTAACAACACTAGGTTGTTTGCATAAATCATCCATTAGGAAGCTTTAAATGGCTGACTAAAGGAGTTTATAAAATACTGAGTAAACTAACACACAAGCCCTTCTTGCATGCTGTTAATCCACATTCATATTTACAGTTAGTAACAATGTTAAGTCACACATTTATTTGAACAAGACAATACCATGAAAAATACTATTACCGGAGTAATGTGATATAAATGAATACAAGTCCTGTGTCTGTTATTGTCCACCAATACCTCATTTGCAAACAGATTCAAATTGGATTTGTAAGGTTTTCATTATTAGTGATCCTTTGTATGCCTTTACGTTGCACCTAATGAACCCTTTGATGCTGATCTCAGTAAGACATACTGATTCTCTTGCCTGCCATGTGTCACCATCAGTGACAGATACTGATCTATGCAACGTCTCACTTAGTCCATTCTTGATATTATTCTAAATATATCCATACCGGCAGAAAACAAAACTGTGTTACAATTCGTGGAGAGGAAAATTTTAGTCAGAGCTGTCACATACTACAATGATCAGAGTCCATAGTCAAGTAACAATGTGTACTGATAACACATTCTATATACATGCATTGTACCTGGAATAAATGGTAGTCGCACTTTGAACTGCTCTGAACTTATAGGCTCTTCATTGTTGTCCCAATATGGCAGATCTGAACACAATGTTAAGGCGCAGTTGGCACGGACCTTCAGGCTCGACAAGAAGTGGCAGTCACCTATATTACCAGCAGAGCGCAGGGAGGGATCAAGGACATGCTGCACATCTATCTTCGCATTCAGCGTCTCCACGTTTGTTACAATTGTTTTCTTGGGCTGCAGAAGTGAATGCAATATCTCAAGTATAACACACACAAAAGCAGAACTGCCCCTGTGTACATGCAACATGTACAATATTATCCATAATCTTTAAGATGAGAAAATATTCTATTATCCACAACTTTAGAACAGTGGCAGAAAACAACAAAGTTACTTGAATGTCACATTTACCTTGCGCGTTTTCTTCTTCGTATAAATTAGTTCATCATTCCCCTCAGTACCACTTCTCTCCTCTTCTCCCTCTCCCTCTTCTGTCCCTACGGAAACGGCTTGTTTCTTGCGATGTCCCGTGGCCAGATCTGCTGCCATTTTGAGAACATCCCTATGCACACAGTCGACTCGACATGCATATATCTTGGTGCTTGCATCTAAGGTGCAACTTGCCACCTGCCAACAGTAAATTTAAGTTTGTAACATTTCTTGGCTGGTTGGTTATATAATGCCAAAAAGAAAGGGTTAGTGTATAAGACTTATTGGGATGAATGAGGAAGGCAGACATCATCATATATTGCATGATGTTTTCCCAGCATTTGCCTTGAGAGACTGATAAAAACACAAAGAACCCTTAGACAGGATAGCTGTCCTCCAAGCCGAGAATGAAACTCAGGATTTTCCAAACAAAAACCAGGAGTGCCGATCACTACACTGTGAGATTCAGTTTACGTTCTGAAGCCTGGCAGTATCAACTTCTATGGATTTGACACCATTTTGTAATATCAGCGAAGGCTCTTGGTATATCTAACAACAATTTATCATTTGCATACAGTAATTTGCAAAGCATCAAATGAATGACTACTCTGAATAATACAACACTGTGACAGGAAGCAACCAAATAAGAGAAGTCATAAAAAAGATTCTATTCAGGACATCTAAATTCAGTATGCAATGACAAAGAGTATAATTGGATAACAAAGAATAAACTATCCTGAAACATAATAAAAAGTATGGCTACATCCCATTACAAAGCACTATTATTGTCTTTTACGTCTGAAACAATTATTTCCAACATACTTTACACAAGGGATTTCTGTGAAACTGGGGAACTTTTCTGTATCAGTTTTAATGCAAAGGAATGCCAATTCTGCTGCATATTACTTGCATATCTAAGTTTCCAAATAGTAGTTACAGTATATAAAGATTTTCATTTATGCATCACTTTAGACAAATGTGTGGATACAAAAGCAAGTCAGAAAACGGGGTTCATGGAAAATGTAACAATCATAAAATGAAAGATGTGGACAGCACATATATGTGGGATGATGATAGGATACAGAATAGAGAAGATTTTAAATAAAATAAAATGTCAAAATACAGGCTAAGGATAACTCACAAGAGTTTTGACATCTATATAAACATTTTAGTTGTCTATAGAAGACATCTCACAGATAAGTTTATCACAAAACCAATACTAATTGCTCTGAAACTGTTCTAAATGCATGAAGAATGTGCTAACAAACTTGATGTTCTACCTGGAAATCATCCATTTTGGAATCACGTTTCTTCAGCATGAGTGTCATGTAGTCAATCAGCTGCAGGCTAAAGGCATTTTTTGTACTGATTTTCTGAAACAGTCATATCACAGAAATGATAAGCACAAAGTTGAATGACAAAAAACACTAGATATAATAAAGCCTGGAGCAATGTCTTGCCATTCTCACATTTCTCAACTAATGTGTCATAAAACAATAATGTGATAGTGAGTTAAAGGGTAATGTAATATTCTGCTTTCAATTGTTCTTCTACACATTTAAGGGTGGCAGTAAAGTGAGATTTTGTTCAGTTTGTTTTATCACCTCATCAAACACAGTTGCTGTTTCTTCATTACACCTTGGAAATTGTTCAAACTTATTTACATTTATTAAAACTGCATTTCTTCTAAAAATTTCAACAACAACTCAATAATAATAACAATAATAACAGTCTTTAAAACTTGATTTGTCATCACTCTTATGTACTATTTGGTTCTAAAATATGTTAATCTGTTAAATTTTTCTAACTGTAACAGATACTACAGAAAATTAAATAACTTAAAATCTAATTCTGAAGAATATTTTGGACTCAGCTTAATCAACTCCATGGAGCAGAATTCTCGTCAAAGAGCTAGTAGTTCTCACCTAGTTAAGAAACTCTGCATCATTTAAAGAATCTGTAAGGTTCAATACTGTGTTCACAAGAGCCTACCAGTGGACCCATCATGATACTGTCAACACCATCATGAAACATACTGCATAAAAAATACATATTTATTTCACCATAACAACAGACTTACATTCTCAGCAGAGAGCTTAATACAACAGGCATAATGTTCAGCCAACTGTGCTGCTGAAAGCCCAGCAATCATCCCTCCTATCGATTTTTGTCTACTTGATCCAGAAGTGGAGGCATCACGTCGAAACATCTCAATCTGAGCACTGCGCCGTCGTTCAATACGTTCTGCATCATCGTCATTCTTTGAACATAATAAAAGAATTACATGCTAACCACTTCCACATAGTTCACTCTTGTGTTCACCCTTGACAATGACAAATATATGTAACAATTATTGTTAAGTATTACTTTGTCACTTGGTTCAAAGTAAACTAACACAAGAATGTGTAACTTAAACCCAAGAACAAGCAACTTTAAAGCATTCAGTTTGGTTAGATTTTTATTTATTTTTTGATTACATACAAACCCTCATACAGTGCTACTCTATGCTTCCCTCCATCTATGCCAATACAAACGTAACATTAAGCATTATGATCCAGTCTGATACACTGCCATGTCATTTTGTTTCCACCAACTATATACAGACAACTCTCTGAAATGCAAATGGTAACACTCCACAAACAAGCAGTTACAGGCAGGCAGGGAGTAACCATAACATCACAAAATCAGTAAAGATAATGATAATTTAATTATTGTTATTTAAAATTCATCTTGGCCACTAGTTACCTGCTATCTCAAGTGTCTTTAGTTTATATTCTACTGTTTACATGCTGTAGCCAGTAAATGGTTAGGTATTGGAGCGATATGAAACCCTAATTCTTGAGGTAAAAAATAAAATATTTCACATCACTGTTCCAACTTCCTCAACTTTCTATTCCTTGCCCCTCTTCTTGCAACCTAGTTGGGCCACAGAGACAGATAGCAACCGAACAGAACCAGTGACCATGGTCATTACCTAAAATCACTGTAACCCACAGGAATCATAACGATTTAGAATTTACTGGATGGATTATCTTCATTACAACATAACATTTGTTCTGTCACTGCCTCTGTATTTTTAACCTGTACAGAATTACTTAAAAGCAGAGCAAGTAGTTATGGGAGGCTGTTTTTTTCTGCCAAAACAAACTTTGACCTTTTGCAATGGTATCAGTGACATCATTACATCACAATTGTCTGGGATCAATGATCTTTGCATAAGTGGGGTGTCTGGGCCCTATTTTGTTCAGGATTCCTGGCACAGTGTCATGGCAACTTCCCCATGCAGAAAAACACGCAGACTTCACATAAGGTGTCCTTTACTTTTGTCCAGTTTTAACCAAAACTGGAAGGTGTTGGAAAATTTTGGTAGGATTCTTCAATAAGAAATTTTGTAAAAATCCCTTCAGCAGATTTAAAGTTGCTACATGCACTCATACATGGAGAAGTCAAAAGCAAATTCACTGTGAATACACCCTCAAAGGATACTATACAATTATCCAACTACATTCTTGAAATTATCTTCAGTTGAAGTGCAACATGGATGCTGACCATCTATCACACATTTATTTTACACCTTACCTGTCTAAGACTTGCATCACTGTTGGAAAGGTTTAACATGGATTTTCTGCGTAGTGGTGAGGATGTGAGGACCTCAGACTGTCTATAGGACGGAGAGTAATGACTCATCTTGATAAATCGTTTTCTTGAATAAAGTACAGCAAACCCCTATATATATATATATATATATATATAAAAAGCAACGCAAATTATAAAATTTGACCACACTTAGTGGTTTGTTTAATATGATCAGAACAGAGGTAGTCACTACAATACGAAACATACTTGATACGATATTTTAAATTGTTGTTCTTCTGGTACACATGATCTCTTGTATTAGAAACATCAATCTACACAAACGCTGTCACATATATTGACCAAGCACAGACATCAATTAAACTTAATCAATGCATGTAATTGGTGATTATAACATACACAATGTTGTAATAGTAACACATTAAATCACATTTTCGAAAACTAGTTAATATTTACAAGGTCTTTTAAATCTGCCATATATTAAAAAACCTCGCAAACACATTTTGCCGCCTTTGATAATATACATTCACACAGATACTCATATAAGTCAGGTACGCCAACGTTAATAATCCAGATTGACAACCACAGAAAATTTGACAGTAAAATGCTGGTATTGGCTATACTGGGAGTTGTCACATCTTCCACAAATTAAAAAAATTAAGTCCCCCATCCGAGGGTGTTTCATTTCTGAATGATGTTACTGTTTCTTAAATGTTTGAAACCACATCGGCTTTTGAGTAAGAGACACGTGAAATTTTTGGCATTATGTATAGGAGCCTTCAATTTGTGACGTGCCGTTGATATTTATCAGCGCAAATATTCCAAGGACTAACTCCAAGCACAAATGGTGAGATGGAAATCTTACATTAGTATACATTTTCGTGAGAGGAATCAAAACATACAACAGACAAGCGGGAAGAAATGCTTGTCTGCCTGATGACGATTGCCTCATGCTCTGTTCCAAATTCCAGGAGTGTTTCCGATCAAATATCAGTCTTATTTATCAACTTCTTCATAATTATTGTGACGGACACTAACACTTCAATAATGTTTTGGCAAATTTACCTTCTTTCCTACACGAAAGTAAACTAACACTCATATTTGGTCCAGTGACAGAGTCTAGCTCTATCTATGGGACCCAACTGAATGGGTACCTCTCTCCTGAAGACGGAGACAGAACCAGCCTCCGAAACGTCGTGATTTTAAAGAACAGACGATGGAAAAGTCCTGACAATGAATAATTAAAAGTCATATTTGGGCATGATAAATATTTAAAAATTCATTATTAGGCACAGAACCATTGAGGGAGGCGAGGTGGCACAATATAGGGCTGGACTGGAATGACTGCTTACAGCTCTGAAAACTGGGCGTACAAACTCCTAGGTTTTCAGGTGTTACCAGTAATTGGAAGTACAGATAATTTCACGTCTTTCACTGAACCTAAAGCACAGCATTTTGCACCTACACTATTATGACATGGTATGACAAGACATGAACTTCTAAATGATCTTGAAAATTCTGCTGCATTACAAAAGATTCACTTTAATAGAAATTTGTAAGCGATGTATGTACATTTCTGTGATCAATTTTAAGCCCACAACTGATTACCTGTTAACCTAAACCGGTTTCCCAAACCATTAAGCTCAACCCATTGTCACTACATATGCAGTTACCTACAAATAAGAACTCTTGTTTTTGACAGACTGGACTAATTCAAAATAAGGTACAAAATGATGATAAAGTTTCTCATTCCATAACATAAACTGAACATCGCAATCGAAGAAACAGCAATCCTGTTTCTTATTCTGGAGGTCCCTGGTACAAATCGCTGCCTGAAAACTCGTTATCCTGAATATGGGTTTCTATGGATTACCTCAGTCTCTCCACACAAATTCCACGAAAATATCTTACATTAGTGTCAAATTATATGCCCAACAACTGTTAGTAGTGAAAGGTAGTATATTTATAGGCCAAACGCGTTTCGACACCAAAGGGGGTCATCTTCATTGGTCAATCAAAGAGTAGCACAAAATGTTACACTACCAGAATACTTCTAAAACTGCATAGAAAAATAGAGTTAAAAATCCAGTTATAACTTGTGTACAGATCGGAGTATTCCCAATTGCTATGAAACAATGCGGTTATTGGATGTAAAACTATTTTAAAACATGATTAAAATTAAAATTGGTACAAGTCAGACATTTGAAGAAATAAAAGTCACTGCAGACCTTAGTATATTACCCACATTTGTTGTATTGATGTTGATTTCTTACCTTGCCCAGTGGGTTGTGTGGAGGACGTCTAACTTATGAAAGCCTAAACACCCAGTAATTTAACTGTATGTCTCTACTCATCCTTCAAAGCTGATAAGTCAATGCCGATAGCTACTGACAAACCATGGCAATCACAGTAAAACTTCTTTTAATGACGATGATGATTGTCACTAGAATGACAATTACCAAGAGTTCATTTTTCTAACTCGTATGGTCACCGTAACCTAACACTATTCAATCATTTTCAAATTAATGGTAAGAAAGATCTTAGGTGGAAAACGTACTCAGTTTATTTTTCGTGTTTTTGAGCTACGCACAGATAATTGATTAAATTCTGCTTTAAAAAGCATATTTACCCAAAATTTTAAGTGGACCAAACGTCTCAAACTACACTCTTCTTCCAAGTAAACTAGACTAATTTTTAAGTATCTATTTTCATTAGTTGTGACTGATATAATGACAAAGCATACTGATCTTGGTTTATAAATAACAAATAACATGTATCTGTTGTACCGTCTTGCATACTACCACATCCTTTCCAGTTCATTATTCCCCGTCGCCCTCTCATTCGACGCTACATAAACTGAGCTACTGAAAAAGCGTTGTTGAATTAACTATAAATTCCTGAGTAGTTTGCAAAACTCTCCAGGAACTGCAGAGTTGTCACAACTTCATTTGGAAGATCATGCCCTTTCCCAATGTTACTGCTGTACAAGGAACAATATTTCATTACAAATCAACTTGTGTTTGCAACTGTTTTGTATACTGTTATTTCCACTTGCATAGTTCAGTTGCTAACATTACTATGGAATGGATAACTGAGTTTTAGATTCCTGGTGGAAGGCAGGAAGTTATCTCCTCACCAACACATCCAGACCAAGTTTTGGATCAAACCAGTTTTCCATAAAATTAACTTCATAGTCCGAGAACCACGATGGGATGCCCGGTACGAGATTCAATATTTTGCTGCAAGAGAAAGGTTAATTCTTATATTTGTCATAAAAAATGTACTTCATAAACTTGCATTCATGATTAATGTTATAATGCTTCTCAAAGTTGCCATAAGTGGCCTGGTCAATGTCTGATTTGCATGGAAATCTCTTGACGTAGGTCATGCATGAGATAAGGAAGATGGTCAATGTCAAACGTAGTATGCTTTCAGCTTCTGGAACCATCCCTTCTCTGTTCCTTACATTCAGTTGCTGTCCAGCACAACCTTGCTTTGTTAAAGATTGTGGTCATGTTTGCAAATGCATTTTGTTCCTCTGCCAAAGGTTTCAAGCACGTATGCCTACTTTACTCCCGTGAACACAGACAGTCATCTGTTAACTGTGAACTAATTTTTACAGAAATGTGTTCAAAGGAAAATTATGTTCACAGGGAACACATACATCAGATCTCATTTCACATGAAAAATACTTACCAACAGAGTTCTTCATCATTTATATGTTTATCATACTGAAAGGGCTTCTCACCGACAATCATTTCAAACGAAATAACTCCAATACTCCACCAGTCCACTTCCTGCAACAATTAAAATTACATGTAATAGCTACAATCAGACATTTTCATTTCATCACACACTTATACATTTTCCATAAATTAAAAATTTGTGGTTAGAATGAACTGGTTGTTTATTTCTTACCTCCAGGTTAATATGGAACATTCCTAGGTGCATTTTCGTAAGGTTTTCTTGGAGTGCTCAGTCAGAACATTGTAAAAACACTTTATTAAACACTGTTTACAACTGACATTATACAGCTATACTATCATTTATTTTACATAAATGACATCAGCTGTCAAGTCAGGAAAATTATCAAATGCCATTAAAACCCGTTCATTGATTCTCAAAATGCTACACAAGTGGACAGACAAACATGGCAAAGCAAATAGGAGCACTTTTCTATTGTTTTGTGAAGAAAGCAACTACAGATGTACTACATTTGTTTCATATCTTCTGAACTGCTGTGACTCCATCAATACTGTTCACTGCAACAAGTTTTCGCAAATATTCTCTTTATTTCAGTTCAAGATCTGCTTATACACAGTGTGCACATGAAATGTATGCCATTTTAATGCTTGTGAACCGAGAGGCAGGAGAATATGAAATAAATTCATTTGAGAAGGTTATAAGAACAAGTTTATAACTCGTGCTGCTTTATTTTCCATATCTTTGCACAAGATGCACTAGACACACAGTTGTTAAAATAGCATCTTACACAGTGAAATTCCTCATGCCTATTTTGGAAGAAGAGTGTCCTGTTGACATGCTGTTTCAGCAAGACAGAATTCCTCCATATTTTCACAAGGAACTGACTGACGTCCTAAATCGCAAGTCTTCAGAGAATTTTATTGGCAAGGGTAGGCCTAGGACTTGGCCATGTTGTATGCATGACCTTCCATCCCTTAAAGGATTCTTTTGGGGGTACAACAGGATGCTGTGCATGTGCCAACAGTGGCTTCCACTTTTCCAGAACTTGGTAGAAAAATTGGCTACAGTCACCCTCCGCTTCCTTATAGTGAATACATTTACGTTATCTGTCAGGCCACTCACAGCGCCCTCATCGAGCATGTGAAATGTAGGTCATAGAAATTTGATCAATTAAACTATTCAAACTCATTTAGTTCTCATTACCACGCCATTTAGTTGGTGAGCATGGAGCTGTGTGGTAAGGGATATTAAGTATTTCCATGGCCTTGAAGCATGAAGTTTGTGACAGCTATTGCATTATTCTTTCTGTTTTTGGCTGTACTGTGACATAATTAGACACTTCAAGCTACTTTGAAGCTGAGTCACATAAGAAACAAAGTCTAAACAACACTTATCTCAAATTTCAGTGCCTGGCTAGTACTTGGCTTTCAAATTCCATTATATGACAAATATATATGTGAAGTGAAGTGTCTTAGCCTCGAAGTGATGAAGTGACTTTAGTTCTTTGGGATAAAAGTATCATGTACTGAGGTCTGACTTTATATTTGAGGTTACTCTAAAGTATTGTGATTACTTAATGGATGTGTGTTTTTGAAATGTGTGTGTGTTTTTGTATTGTGTGTCCATGTAAGGTGTGGATGTTTTTGTAGTGGTGGATGTCTAGTTATGTGTGTAGGGTGTTCTATGCAGTGTACTTGTTTATATTGTATGTATTTTGTTGTAATTATGTAGTGTAAGGACCACTGCCACCAGGTGCAAACCCAACTGCAGTAAATAAATAATAATAATCATGTCAGATGGCCGGCAGCTGACTGCACCACATTCAGAAGAATGGTTCGGTCTCCTGTCACGTATACATAAAACTAAGAGCTAATTATCATATTGTTAATGGACAAGAAACTTACATAGCTGTAGCCTTTGCCGACGATCATCTCTGGCACCATATAAAAGCTTGTGCCACACTGTGTATACTCACGATCACCCTGATGATGGAAACAACACTTTGAGTAATGTGACAGGAATCTCAGACACAAAAGAACTAGAAAGTGTCTGGTAACAGAAAAGAAAAATGATTATGTCTAAAAGTGGAAATCACAATTGGACCAAGTCCTGAGCTACTTCCATTCACCTCCTACCATCAGAATGCATTTCTGTAACATCCCTCTTAATGCTATGCATCTTTTCCTTAATAACTTCTAAAGATGCCATTTTCAAAGGGATTTTCCTATCAATATTTTACAGCAT
Organism: Zootermopsis nevadensis; assembly: GCF_000696155.1. Next base: position 96,181 of record NW_019059718.1, on the reverse strand, counting down.
TTATTCTCTTCCTACATGTCCCACCCATTGTAAGTAATATCCTTAACTGTGTTAATATTACCTCCTCAAATTCACAGGGTTTGTGACATCTTTTAGTTACACTAACTAAACCAAAACTGTGAAAATGTGTGGTCAAATTTCAGGCACCTGAAGCCTAGGTCTCATACTTTGACTTCCCTCAAATAAAGGGCACTGCCTGATGGACAGCAATCCACATAGCGCTTACATTTATAGTCTATGTGTCCTTGTATGCACACTGAACAAAAGATAAGGTGGATATAATATTTACCTCTTTAGAGCCGACAAACTGTTTGCATGAGCCATAATCTGCAACAGCAATGCAGCCTTGAAGATCTAGCAATATATTTTCTGGTTTTAGGTCTCGGTGTATGACTCTAAGCTGAAAGAAACAAATTAACAAATAAATACCTAGCACAGAGGGGATAAAATATGATATATCTTGCATTCTTATTGTGGTAATGAGATGCAGTTTCAGTATTTTGCTTTTTGGCTACATATCATCTGAACTAAACTGTCATATTTATTGTTGTTATTGATTAAATTAAATAACACTAACCCTATCAAATCTGAACTGTAGATGTTGCTTCAACCGTGAATGTGAGTGAGGATCTACCATTTTGCTTATGTGCATGGGGCTGGCATGAAGGTGTTTCAGATGCTAGGAAAGCCTCCAGCTTTACCACAACTCCCGTCCAATTTAATTTACTTTCATAATTACTATTGTACACTAGTCTGAGTAAGAATTCTACAATTTCATTTTACATTTTGCTGATATGATAAGAGATAAGAATACAGTACATTGGCATTGTTCTGCACTTTACACAAAATATGTACAGAAAGAGACACATTACAATTTAGCACTTATGAAGGAAATGAGTACAAAGAGAACAAGAAACTAACAATAATGAAACAGAACCTATTAGCGCATGGTTTGTCATTAATCCCACATGCAAATATAAGAACTCATCTAAGTCAGAGGAGGATGCTCTCCAGAATATTCAATTGTTTGCTCAACTTTGATGTTATTAATGTTTAGTTATCAGGTCTCGTGCATCCAGGGATGATAACACTCCTGTTCGTGCAACCAGATCGGCCTCCACATCGGATCTTCCTTTGAAGATTGTATCTCCCGACAGGGAGCTCATCTTGCCAGCATTTAAGGACCCTGAATCGCTCAGTGTACAACTGGAGACGGTTCGGCTGAATGGTGTTAGCACCCATAATTTGGTTGAAAATCTGGTCCAGATGGTCCTAAAGCTTTCTGAAGATGTTCAGCAACTTCGGAAGGACAATGACCATCTAAAATTTCATCTTAACAAAATTACTTGTGGGGGTACAACCTCCCTAGTTCCTACATCTGTTAGGTCATTGCCCCCAGCAGCAAAGTCCAATAGTGAAGTGGCTGCCGCCCGTTTGCATCATTTTGTGTCGGCTGGTGTTACTGACATCAGCACCGTTTCTGTTAAGTCCAATGCCGGGAAGAATGCAGATGTTGCTGTTCCTGTTACTTCCGGTGATGGATTTGTGACAGTCGTCGGCAAAAAGAAGAAGGCATTGTCTGGGAAAGAAGCCCCCACCAATAGGAGGGTTGAACTTCCTGAGTCGGCCAATTCTTCGGCTAACTCTTCCAAGAAAGTGAGGCCCATAATGATTGGAGTGAGGAGCTCTTCTTCGCTGGCTGTCATAGCAAAAAGGGTGAGAATGAAGTCGCTGTTCGTCTCTCGTTTCTCCCCGGACGTCACTTCCGCAGATATAGAAGACTCGCTTACCTGCACCAGGTTAAAGACAAAATTTAACTCGTATGCGTCATTCCACATTTCAGTCGTGGAGGATGACTTCCATCTTGTAAACAATATCGGTGTCTGGCTTAGTGGGTGTTTAATTGCTCCGTATTTTGGTCGTCTTAATCCTGACCAAATTTAT
>NW_019059718.1:61819-81345 GCF_000696155.1 Zootermopsis nevadensis | reverse complement strand
GACCATGCTAGTTCTATTGGGCTAAGGCAACCTAACTACAGTGTGACCATGGGCATTTAGCAACTGATCAATTTTGAAAATGTTTTCTTTTGGTTTCCTTGTGAGATTAGGTCATACAGTTGGCCTTTTCTCATAGCTGGATCACAGAAAACTCTGTGCCGCAGTAACCACAAGATTATTTCAGAATTAACTGAATATTTTGATGGGGCTTTATCTGCTTGTACACTGTGGTATGGAGTGTTATGAAATACTACAACTGAACTGAACTGGGGGGCAAATTCTGTAACATTTTCTCTCTAACCCACTTTTCAAAATTTGTACCATTCATCTGACCATAGTAGTTGCCACTTGCTGAGCAAACTTCATATATCAGACCCGCACCTAGAAGGAAACCAGCACACGATCCAGCGTGCACCATAATCAGTCTTTTTCCAGCATTTCCATCAGCGCATTCTCCTGTAAGTTCCGTACTTTGCCAGCACTTTTTGAAAGTTGAATTGCGGTCTACCCAGCTTTCATCTAGGTAGAATATTTGTCTTCCTTCACTGCGAAGTGTCTTAATATTCACTAAGTATCTTCCTCGCCAGTTTACTATGTCTGGCCTTTCAATCAAGATCTTGCGCTTACCGAGACATTTCTTCCACGTAAACCCCAAGTTATGCAAAATATTCCGTAGAGAATCAACACCCACGGAAAGTCGATTTTTTGTTTAATTATGGGCAGTAGCTTGGGGCAGCTTAGTACTTTCTTCTGTATTGCATAAAATTCTTGCACAGTCTGCCTTATCACTGACATGTCAAAGGAGTTGATGGTGACATTCCTATCAGTAGGTCTAGGCCGGTATTTCCCTGGCGTGTGTAAAGGTAACAGTGTGCCCTTCTCGTCTCTATCTTTTGACCTTCTTAATTAAAGCACTACTGCTTTAATTAAGAAGGTAAGGCGTGTATCTGGCTGCTCTGTCTGTTGCATGGGTCAAAGGAAATGTTAGCTTCACTACGCTGGATATTATTTCCCGCGCTTCCCAGCGAACAGTTTTCCCCTGTTTACGTACACTCGACATCTTTAAATCACCTGTGATTGAATCTAAAATATTATTACAACACAGTACAGGTGCAATCACTACATGCTACTCTTAACTGCTGTTTTCAGTCTGTGTGTAATAGTGTAACTCTCTGGCGTGTCATACATCCCACCCTGCACTGCACCAGAACCGCCTTCCCCCCACAGGGATTTTCTCCTGGCCGGTGGACTGTACTTGCTGTCCTAGGCGAGTATCCAGGATTCTGGAGTAGATTCACTTTGTTACTGATTTCAAGACACTACATACAGTCAAAATGTTCCACTGAATACACAGAGATCTTCTTCACTGATCCTCTAACAAGTGATATTTAAATTGCCTAAGAACACAATCAGAGTGAGTTTGTTCCCTCCCATAATAACAACCCATCATTTATGCAACTTCTGGTCAAAAGGTCAAGAGAGAGCAAAAGAAGCAAAAAGAGCACTTAGTGCGATCAGAACCCAAAAGACATCAGAAACTTACAGTCCTCAGCATAGCAAAAATTTGCTTGCTGTATGTCCACACTCTACGAGGCACATGGGTATGTTCATACTCCATGCAGCACACAGACGCTGAACACATTGGCATATTCATACTTATGAAAGGATTAACATCACCAACTCTTAAGTACAACATACTTTGCACAAACTTCCAGACAGAATTACATGAAAGGATACTCATTGTACAACAGTGACACATCATTATGACTGACTGAAATTCCTTTACCAGCTGGGACTTCCACCCCATCATCTCGTAACACACGGCCTTTTGGATCTGGTTCAGTCTTGCCCAATCCTTTGGTGCTATGTTTGTCTTTTGGCAATTTTTTTATGTAGTCAGCTCCTTTACGCTCATACCTATAACAGAAGAGCAACACCTAAAATCCACTACACTATTATAGAACTCTTAAAAAAAATTAAAATTTCACAGTATGGTGCTTGCATCATAAGTATTTTTTTACCCTTTAAAGCCCATTGTTAACAACACGCACCACTTACTTCAACAATCAGTTAACTGAGCATTTTGCCCACTACAATGTAACACCAGAGAATGGAACTGGTAACCTAACAGAAACAGTGAATCAAAAGTAGGATGGCTGATGAAATAACATAACAGAGGTGGCTTAACTAAGACTGAGTAAAATCAGAACAGGAAGAGTTTCACATGCCAAAAATCACGCTGCAGGCAGAACGGCACATCAATGGGATATTTAAAGGGGAAGAAACCAGCTGGCATTATGCAGTGTCTGTTCTTCAATGGAATAATTAAAGAGAGTCTAGTTAGCAATGACAATGGGATGGTACTGACAGAATCCAAATGGTGCCAGACAACAGGATTCAAACCCTGACCAGTCAGTAGGCTGCACTGCATAACACCCACCAAATGCATCCATGAGTTTTGAATGATTCTAAGTTTGAAGAGTGATCATTTTATTAGACAGCAATATTGAGATTTAACCCAACAGGTGGTTTACTTTTGTATGTACTCGTAACCATTCACTAAATTCTTAGTATTAACACCAACAGAATGCGTGAAGTATGATGCAGCTACGTTTCCAGACAAGAAATAGTATCAAAGTGGCATAATGCTTGGCCTATGCAGTTCCAGTTCTGCAGCAGACACTGAATGCAATGGGTGTATCTCTATGAACTCACCCTGCAAGACAAAAAATTAGCTGTCTGCATTTGCTAGAACATACCAGAGTTTATTGAATCACACAGTTGCATCCAGGCAAATTACAAGAATACCACCCGTTAAATATTAATTTCCAACAGTTTATTACATCAGTGTGATGTGATATCCTTCAAATAGGTAAGTCCAGCAATGCCAACTACATTCATTAATCAAATGATCTGTGTAATGGAGACATGCTACACTTTCCCCGAGGTACAAACAGAATTTTTAAATAGTATTAGGATAAACTATGACTTCAAAGAGATAATTATCACATAACTTTACTCAGTTATCCAACGCTTACTTAAGTATCAGGACAGTCTTCAGTAACAGCTTCTACAAGGGGGGACTGAGGAAAACAATAAAAGAAATGTCACAACTGTTTTATCCCAGTCAAGAAGTAGCCTCGAATAGAAAGCAGAAGTGAAGCATTCAGTGAGTTTAAGGTGTAGAAAAATATTTATCACCATCTTCTGTTACTAACCCTTACTTTATGATTCTAGACAAGCCACATAGTGGCAACGTCTTAGGAAGAAGATAATCTACATATTTATCACTTCCAAAGCCTGCTTTATTAACAGGATTTCCAACACTCTGAAAACATTGGTATCATACTTACATATTTCCTAAAGCAACTTCACACAGGAGAAGCAACCCAACTGAATTGTTTGGAGAAGTGCAGCAGTAGTTGGCAGACTTGGACACCATGTCTGCAAAGTAGATCCCCTTACCAAACATATAACCTGTAACTGGTGCTTCTGGTGGAGCAATTCGCAAACCCTGAAACAAATGTACAATGTGTTCTACTCCTTACAAAGTCGAATGCTGCAGGCATGTCCGAAGAACCAACCATCGCCCGGGTGCGACTAGACAATCCTGATACAAACCTAGAATGTCCAAGGCTGAGTGGTATCACTAAATACCACTAAAATGATTCATACTTTCTTGCTTGGTTTAAATTCAGAATCAATAAAACTGCAATAGAGATTAACAGTGCATCAACACACAAAGTACCACCAGATTCTTAATTTAAATTCCCACTTTCCGGACATCTAATGTGACTTCTTGAAATGCTCTGCTCACTAGGAACATGTTTAGCTCTTCTATTTACTTTTGTAACATGCCCTCAGAACTGCAGAAAAGTATCCATGATACATATTAATGTTTCTAAGAGCAATATTTCTTAAAACACAAAGCCCTGTGAAATGCCACTGAAGACAACTCGGAAATGCACCCTTGCCTCCAGCAACAACCGAACTCCCAACATGGAAGCATGAAATCACAGGACATTCCAGTGCACTAAGCAAAATAGCGAACAGCAATGTCCTATCAAACATATGATGCTGTTTTGAGGCAGAAAATCCTGGCTGGAGGGACAGTCAAATTGCCATGTAAAATCTTTCAAATGCTATAACTCTTCTAATACACAACAGGAATGGGAACTGTGCCACTTATTATTATTTAAAAACCAGTAATGTTTGTAAAAACAATTAATCTAAAGCTATCAATTCCTTTTTACTGCCCTTCACAGTAACAAAATTTCACTGTAATGTATACAATCTGTCAGTTCATATAACTTTGTTTTCCAACATTTTACTGTATGTGATGTTACAAAATTTACGAAGCCAAAGATTTCTGCTCGATATAACAAAGTTCTTGTTATAGGCTGTACTCATTCTACCATGGTTACACTGTGGTCTGTTACTGCAAATGAATGTTAAGATACCTGAAACGTTAACACTTCTTCAAATATTATTCACATGGTTATAAAATTTGAACACTCATACCTGAGACAAAATGCCTGCAAAGTTAGTTAGACGAGATCCATGCCACAGCAGCTTCCGGTTGTGTAACTTTTTGAAAGGTTTGTACCTTTTTTCTTCTCCACTGCGCTTAAGCTTGAACACCTGGAAAAAAAAATGTCATTAACAGGATTTCCAACACTCTGAAAAAATTGGTATCATACTTACATATTTCCTAAAGCAACTTCACACAGGAGAAGCAACCCAACTGAATTGTTTGGAGAAGTGCAGCAGTAGTTGGCAGACTTGGACACCATGTCTGCAAAGTAGATCCCCTTACCAAACATATAACCTGTAACTGGTGCTTCTGGTGGAGCAATTCGCAAACCCTGAAACAAATGTACAATGTGTTCTACTCCTTACAAAGTCGAATGCTGCAGGCATGTCCGAAGAACCAACCATCGGCCGGGTGCAACTAGACAATCCTGATACAAACCGAGAATGTCCAAGGCTGAGTGGTATCACTAAATACCACTAAAATGATTCGTACTTTCTTGCTTGGCTTAAATTCAGAATCAATAAAACTGCAATAGAGATTAACAGTGCATCAACACACAAAGTACCACCAGATTCTTAATTTAAATTCCCACTTTCCGGACATCTAATGTGACTTCTTGAAATGCTCTGCTCACTAGGAACATGTTTAGCTCTTCTATTTACTTTTGTAACATGCCCTCAGAACTGCAGAAAAGTATCCATGATACATATTAATGTTTCTAAGAGCAATATTTCTTAAAACACAAAGCCCTGTGAAATGCCACTGAAGACAACTCGGAAATGCACCCTTGCCTCCAGCAACAACGGAATTCCCAACGTGGAAGCATGAAATCACAGGACATTCCAGTGCACTAAGCAAAATAGCGAACAGCAATGTCCTATCAAACATATGATGCTGTTTTGAGGCAGAAAATCCTGGCTGGAGGGACTGTCAAATTGCCATGTAAAACCTTTCAAATGCTATAACTCTTCCAATACACAACAGGAATGGGAACTGTGCCACTTATTATTATTTAAAAACCAGTAATGTTTGTAAAAACAATTAATCTAAAGCTATCAATTCCTTTTTACTGCCCTTCACAGTAACAAAATTTCACTGTAATGTATACAATCTGTCAGTTCATATAACTTTGTTTTCCAACATTTTACTGTATGTGATGTTACAAAATTTACGAAGCCAAAGATTTCTGCTCGATATAACAAAGTTCTTGTTATAGGCTGTACTCATTCTACCATGGTTACACTGTGGTCTGTTACTGCAAATGAATGTTAAGATACCTGAAACGTTAACACTTCTTCAAATATTATTCACATGGTTATAAAATTTGAACACTCATACCTGAGACAAAATGCCTGCAAAGTTAGTTAGACGAGATCCATGCCACAGCAGCTTCCGGTTGTGTAACTTTTTGAAAGGTTTGTACCTTTTTTCTTCTCCACTGCGCTTAAGCTTGAACACCTGGAAAAAAAAATGTCTATACAATGAAATACCAATACTCCAGCAAAATACAGCACTTCACAGAACACTTGTTTTTATTTCTCATTTCACAAGTAATAAATATCGTTAAGGTACAAAAGTACCACAAGTCTAATGTTCAATTAAGGCAAGAAAATTTACGTGTTAAGGTCGTGTGAAAAATGTGAAAAGTAGGCATTGTGACTGTTGAAGTATTCAGTTCTCATGACCATAGATGGAATACAACTATTTTCATAAAATAAGACAGACTAGTCATTCAACATACCTCCAAAATCTCCAGGTCATAATGAGTGTGTGTTGTTGCGTGAGTGTTCTTAACATACTGTTTCAGCAGCTCAAACTCATCAGTGTTTTTGTCCAGTACCTAGATGTCGGTATTGAGCTTAGCATAATGAGCACCCAGAGGGTGCACATTACCATCAGCATCACCTTTCTGCAACTTGTATGCACTCTCTACTTCCATGAGGCTGTCCAACATCTCTGTCTTTTGCTGCAACATCATAAGTAACATTACTTTACCGCTACAAATCAGGTGTATGTATATGAAGCTTTAGGAGTCAGGATAGCTCAGTCACTATAGTGACTGGCTACGGGCTGGATGACCGGGGTTCGATCCCCAACAGGAGCAGAGGATTTTTCCTCTAGCCTCTGCGTCCAGACTGGCTCTGGGACCCTCCCAGCCTCCTGTCCAATGGGTACCGGGGTCCTTTCCTGGGGGTAAAGCACGGCCGAGGGCGTGATGCTGACCACTCACCCCCATCTGGTGCCGAGGTCAAGAAAGAGTAGGAGCTATACCTCCACTCCCCCCAAATAACCTACATGGCGTGTAGCGGGACAGCTTTACTTTTTTATATATGAAGCTTTAACAGTGTTGAAATAATTGCAACTGTTTAAACTCCATATTCACATCCAACATGAACACGTGCAGAGAATGAAGATATTTACTTTAGAAAAACTATACTGGAGTTCTGAAGTTATACTGTAATAACAGTAACTTCTGCACAATGTAAACACATTATTAACACTTCTGTTAATCTCATCCCATCTCCGAAACGTCGTTTTTACGTTTTATATTTACTAGACGATGGATAATATCAAAGGAAATTTTTATTCAATTGACTCCTCACCATCGTCAAGAAGTTTTAGATTTGAAACACTTCTGTAGTTCTTTACAGGGTTAAATAAGTAATAACTATATATATATAAAAAAACTGCTCTTATATTTATGATTATGCAGTATTCTAACAGGTGAGAAATATATTGGGTAATTTTTCTGGGAGTCAGAAAGCAGTCAAAAATTTTAAGACTGAAATTAATGGGAATTTCATTAATGATTTACCTTATAAACACTTTTCATTTAATGAACTGTAATAAATTGAGAGATGTGTGTGTGACTGTCAAGTGTCAGTGTATTCCTCTAGATTTTGGTGCTAGATGAAGGCGAGGAATCTGGTTCCTACTCAAATCATATTATTCCCTGCATATCAACTAGACACCTGGCTGGCTGAGCCTCAGAGCCAATCTACACCCAGTGGCAAAGAGACCTGCTCTTGAGAGGAATCAAATACCAGGAGGCTGGGCCGGGCCATCCCAAGTCCACTGTATGGACTGGATTATCCTACTACTTCAACTAAAACCTATCTATGGAGAACTTATAAAACAAATTTTTTACAAGATCGACATAAAGAGAAAGAAAAGCTGTCACAATTAAATAACCTTAATCATTTCCTCAGACTTTAGTACTGGTGGATTTTCTACACCAAAATCATGTGGGATGAGAGTGTAAAATCGGTTTGAGGCATCAATGAAACGGCTATCAGATCCACCATTCTTGATTAATTCTTGCATGTCTGTCAAGACACTATATGCTTGCTGGATCTGCTTCTTGCTTAATTTCCCCAGAGGCATCTTCTGTAAGTCCAACTGCAATCACAACAAGCAATTCATATTCATTTAAACACAACATATATAGGTACGTACAGTAGCAATGTGTCCAAAGATACATAAAGTATTGTTATGTGTCATGTACATAAGTGATTCCCAAACTGTGTCCAAGAGCCAAGGGGCTCTACAAAGGTTCCCACAACTCTAGAAACCTTCTATAATCATGAATTCTAGTTACGCAAAATTCTTAAGTGATACCATCTTAAAACTTTGCATACCGTGTAGTGTATTAGAATATAAAAATAAGCAAACAAAGAAACTGTTAACAATATAAATGATACTAGTGCCAAATGCCTTTCAACCTCAAGAGGTCATCATCAGTGGCAAAAAGGGAATTAAATCATATAATCTCAAAAATGGTTTTAACCAGATTATGAAGTTAATAGTGAGTTCTTTAATAAACCATAATAAGTAACACCTCACTGGATATTGGTTTCACAGGAGTTGGTGTATTATATTCTACATTTAGCTATTAGTCCACTGGTTTGGTGGCCGTTGCTGGTTGGTGGCAAGCTGTGGTTACATTGTCTGTTCCTGTGAACTCCGACGAAGCGTGGGTGTTACTGTCAGTTTTTGAATGTGTAGGGTATATATAAGCTCAAATTCAGGATGGCAAACTACTGTATATGAAATTTACTTTTTCCTGTTTAATGCTAGATCAAATAATACATCTTAATCATGAGTTTATATTTTGTCTCTACCAATGTGACAAAAGAGTAGGTGTTTTAAGCCCAAAACGGCTCCACAGCAGAACAGCTGAAAAACACTGACTTAAATACATTATTAAAAAACTCTTGAAGATTTGATACAAAGTCTGTCTCCCACTAACCTCAAATTCCAGCATAACCTGTTTCATCAAATTCACATCAAATACCAGTTGTACCAACTCTTGTATAGGTGGCAAAAGTTTACATGTGATACTGGAACTTCCTGCCTGCAGTAAGGTTTCATCATCTTCCTGCACAGAGTTAATTTTAATTAATGCATAATAAATTACATGAAGCTTATCTGTTTTGCACTCTTAATTCACTAACAAACACACACACACATCTTTATTACATTCCATGGATCCAGAAGTTACTCAGATAACAACAGGATTTGGAACAAGTTGTTACACAGTAGGTAAGTTATACTACCGATTTACATTACATGAAGACCAGGAAAGCTTAGTGAACATTATAAATTCATCAGCAAAGTAAAAGGAGTGCGTAATTAAGTATCTCTTTAATTCTACTTTAAACTCTGCCTTTTTATATATGACACTCATGGGACTTCATGGAAAACTGTTGAAAATTTTGATGCCCACATAAAGAGCACTCTTCTGAAAACATAAGAGGTTGGCAACTGGCCTGCGAAGCTGATTCTTATTCATTGTGTTGACACTGTGAACAGCAGAATTAATTTGAAAATATTCTTGGTTATTTAGAATAAAATTCACTAATGAGAAAATGTATTTACACGGAACAGATAACTAACGAACTATATGGCTTAGGAAATCCAAAAGTTCATCACCGAATTCACCAAAGCCCTCCACCGGACCCTGTCCCGGGCGAGCAAAATCCAGTCACTTTCAACTCCTATCTCCCATACATCTCGCTTGATATTATCCTCCCATCTATATCTAGGTCTCCCTAGCGGTCTCTTCCCTTCAGAATTACTGACCACTACCCGATGCACACCTCTTGTCCCATCCATGCTCGCCACATTTCCCACTCATTTCATTCTTCTTGATTTAATCATCCTAACAATATTGGGAGAGGAGAACACATTTTTAAGCTCATCATTATGCAGTTTTGCATTATATATGGAAGGTCTAGGATCTCTAATATCTTGAAAAGATGTCTACATGGATTTCTATGTTGATATCAGCCATTAATCTGACAATTTTATTTTGTAAAGTAAATATTTTTTGCTGTTAGATGAATTACTCCCCATAATTATTCCAGACTTCATTACAAAGTAACAATAAGCAAAATAAACTGATCCGAGTGTGACAGTGCTGCTGATATGTCACATAGGACTAACTGCATAACAAGCGCCACGTAACTTAGATTTAAATTCATCAACATGACTTGTCCAATTTATGTGGTTATCAATTTTCAAACCCAGTAATTTGTATTTATATACATTTATATTTGTATGCATGCAAGAACTGCTTACAAGTGACAAACTTATTATGCTATGCTACCACGAATGAAAAAGGGAATGCCTTCTACTTGGCTCTCATGTTTAAAATCATAAAAGGCTTACAAAAAGACAAATGCTAGTAGAAGTGAAAATGGTAGACACTGTGATTTTAGTTTTTAATTTCTGCAACATGTTTTACTCCACTGTTTAATTTTGTGCCAAAGGTTTCGAGGGAATTAAGCTGCAACTGTGAACAAAACACATGGATTTGCATATGACCTATATAAAACTTGAGACAATAAAAGTTACAGAGGATGAACTACCAATAATACTTAATTGAGAAGATGCCATGGATTAACTTAACACTGTTCAGAATACAGAAATTTTAGTTAATCAGTACAACAAACAGAAGCTACATAGCAATCAGTAAGTTAGCTGTTTTTTGTAATCTAAGTGAATGCATCTTTCATTCCACTCTACAGCTTAGCATATCATTTCAGTGCAGTGAATAATGAGCAGAATGTTGGCAGGACTATGCCTCTAGCCTGGCAATTCCCTGGAGGGACTGAAGAAAACCACAAAACACCTCAGTCAGGATAGCTGGTCTCTGGGCTGAGATTTGAGCCCAGGAACTCCTCAATATGAAGCATGAGTGCTCATCACTGGTCCATTATAATTTATATGTTATTTGTAGGGGAATGACTTTTAGCAGAGTATGTTTCTAAATTTTAAGGGCTAGTATTATTCATATCAGAATCAAGATTGCAGCAATCTCATAACAATTAAATCTTACCTGAGTATAGTCTAAGTCGACAGGGTAGAAACATCCAGGAACTTTCTGAAAATTGTTTCTATCGAACCACATGTTTCCTGTCTTTACCTTGTAAATGTTCTCAAAGATTTGAAATGCATGTTTCAAGGTATGTACTTCCTCCAACTTCTTGCCTCCGATTGTGGTGCCTATGCGACCCCATGACCGGAATAACCAATACCTGCAACACAATAAGCATTTCAATAGCAACCGCAAGAAAGACACCAACGTGAATAACTTCAAAGTTAGGTTCATTAAGTCTGACCATTAGTATCCCTTATCGCATCTGACCCATGGTGCCTGTGATGGGTATTGTAAAATAAAATAGTTCCATGCAGTTATAATTCTATCTAATGTCACTTGCACACAATGTGGAAAAATTTAACTACTTTACTCCAAGACCAGTCAAGCACCAGGTCAGAGATAAAGCCACTAACTGAGGACTGAGGTAAGGGCTACTGCATACCTCATGAGGCAGTGACAGAAGAGTACCTTTAACTCCAAGATGAAGAGGATGCTACCATAAACATATGCATCCCATTTCTACCAACAAACAAACATAAGATGCAGCTCACTCACAGGACAATTAAGAACACAGGCTGTTGTAACATGATGCAATGGATATGTATTAAATAAATTAATGTAAAACGAAATAAAACAATTAAACACAAACATTAACAAGCAATATTTAAAGTGACTAGGTTATGACCAAAACAATATAATGAATATAAATAAATAGAAATGTAACATTAAAATATACAAATGACAGTAGGCAATTGCAGTCTGGCCCATTTCCACACTGAAGGCCACTTTCAAGCCATAACAGAAAATGAAGTCCTTGTCTCATGCAGGACAACAGCAAGCAGTCTCCAGACGGACGGAAGAGGGGAGAAACAGATTCTTGGTGGCAGGGTTGATGAGAAATGAGCCCAGATGACAGCTGTAGTGCAGCTTGGTAACCTGAATTAATTAAAAAGAGTTGAAACAACCGACTTCTCAAGTGAAAGCGAGTAGTAAGATACCTGTTTCCTGCATCACTTTCCAGCACCTGTAGTTTATAATAGGAATTCTTCCCATTTTGGATATCTGTTATACCAAGCACTGCATTGTAGATAACATCCTTCTTCCGATAGACATGGGCAACGTCATCCAGGCCTGAGTCAGGGTCAACTGCAATGCCTCGCTTCAATTTCAGCTTCACCTTAGATGGCATACTCTTTGTGAACATGCCTAAACAAACAACGCATTGCAATAAGAGAAAGTGTAAGCTAAAATTAACAATTCAAAACAGTCAAAGCCCACATTCTCCACATTTAGAACATTTTACTGAATAAAAATTACTCATTTTGTGTTTAGAAATGATGATCAAATGTATATGGTTGTTATTAATAAGCAACATTTTACAAGAGGTAAAGTCAAACTTGTTTCCTTATTTTATATGTAATACTTTTACAAATTTTATGATTTTTTGGATATCCAGGCTTTATACTGCAGAACAACATGAAATTTCTTATTCCTCACTACTGAAGAATGAATTCTTATGTTCTAACTGCAACTGATTACACACTGCTTGCAGGCAGTAGAACTCCTGTGAGTCAGCATCACTATAGCAAGAATGTAAGCCACTAATGACCCCAGTTCAAACTGTTCACAGTTACATGTTCCAACAATGACCTTGAGTCATGGGAATTGCATAGTTCCTAGAAAAAATGTAACAGACCAACAGAGAAACAAGGATCGGCCCATAAAACATTCTTTACTCATGCCAGAGTGTGAAGTACACTAAAAGATCAAATCAATCTTCTCTTGACTGGCCTGTGACTAAACATCCTGTAGGATATGAGGTTCTTATGTCAGCAAGTACGAAGATGGCCGTCTTCTGGGCTGCTGTACTGCCATGTATTCTGGCAGATGTTTACCAACATTTCAGAGGTCCTTGCCATCTCCATCAAAGGGCAATGAGAGATCATCTTGATGATGGATGCAGCCTGTATGTATGAAACAATGGTAAACTTCTACCAGACTACATGGCACTATGACCCATCTTTGAATTAACATCTCATTGAAGACTTTCATCACGATGAATGTCAGCAACAAACACCATCATTCTATTAAACTCATGATTTCATGGTCTGCCTAGTATGCTTATGTCCACACCACAGATGTTTCTAGTTAATATCTCCAGCAACAGTCTCATAAACCATCACAGCAAGACAAAAGACTTGATTTCCCTGGTAAATGCGCAGACTCCAAGCAAGAATTTTGGCCAACATAGAACACTGCAATAAAAGCATGCTCCCTGAGCTCCTTTAAAGTAAACTGAATTAATTACTTAAGATAGAACTTACTTTCACTTTTCGATTTCTTGACGCTGTCCACTGTTTCCACTGCTATCCTTTCACGGGGCTGAAAACAATATTTATCGTCATAATTTACGAGATATGAATAATGGTGAAAATTTAGATTGTGGGTTATATGACCCAAGAGTCATGCAGGTGGTTAGCAGTATTTCATAGGAACCTGCAAAGTCCATCTTCAGGGCAGAACATAATGCAGCCAGGATGTAGGTACGCTAAAGAAGAAAGGTTATCAAACATGTTCAAGAGAGTCGATCAGAGCAATTGATCAAGGAAAGGAGAGAGAACCCTATCTGGGCCCAGAAAAAGACAAGGTCCTTCATAGGGTGTTCCTATGACTGGCCATTCATATACAGTACCAAAACAGGATGAACAACTATAGCTATAGGATC
Source organism: Zootermopsis nevadensis (assembly GCF_000696155.1). The sequence continues at coordinate 67,704 of NW_019059718.1, read as the reverse complement.
TCATCTATTTTAGTTACATATCACACATTCACAGAAAAAAAACTGGCACAATAAATGTATGAGAACTGAACCAATGTCTCCCTGTTATAAAATACTTACATCTGAGCCCCATGAAGATATATTCTTTTTGGAAATCAAATCCATAACATCACCATCCTTTGCTTCGTCTACAAAGTCTTCAGGTAACACCTGTACTTCACAGCATTTAACCTCTTCCATTTTCTTGTTCATCTTCTCCACTTCACCTGAAAAATGCAAACCCCAGTACTGTAACACAAATGAATAAGAAACACAATCACGTTGCCTTAATTGAGTGCAGCAGCTAAAACGAAAAAAGCAAACAAATTCTATTGCATATACTCTTTTCTTAGAAGCTGAACTATTCAGATCATCAAGAAATTCTGTGCTTTTTAACCCACTGATTACCAGATGCAGAAGATTGAACACATGCAAAAACTGGCATCAAATTTTTACTAATTTTTAAATTTCTGTTTGGATTGTGTTTCTTGCATTTTAACTGTTCAGGAAGGGAATAGCTGTAGATCCCATTGTTCATGGTACATAATGATGGACATGCAGGAAGATTTATTTAATCAACATTAGTACATATGCACTCTTTTACCACAAATATAATCAATCCCATACCACACTTTGTACTCAGCACTAGTAATACTACCAATTTATTCTACCTGCAAAGAATCCAGAGTTATTATTATGAATGCAAAGTTTAAAAATTCATCAAAAGATTGTCTGCAGTATCATCATCAATATTTCACTGGTAAACAACCCCAAGTTTATAGATTTGCTGATAAAGACTAAAAATCTGTCACAGCACTGTGGTGTGGCACCAATATAAATCAAATGCTGAGTTGTCTGCATCAATGGTCAAGTTTTGTTTTCTCTCTTTCAATGTCTACGGTCTATACTATTTCTACTCATGCTATGATGAACTGAGAAATCACACTTTTCCTGGTTTAAAAAGAGACCATATTCTGCATGGAAGTTTCGACCAGCATTTCGTTCACTCTGCTGCCCAACCGATGCAATACGGATAATCCAGCCCTGTGTATAAGTAAGCCATTTTCTTCAAATTGTGCCACTTTCTGTGACAGTACTCATGAATGATTCAGACTCAGATGCAAATAAAACTGAAGACTCCTGAAGTATTACATAGACTAACAGCAGCAACAGTGATGGAAGGCAAGACTATTTGTCTTCAATCTATTTTTTATTTCTCTAGTTATCAATCGTAGGATTGGTTGGCAGCCCCATAACGGGGCTTTTTCTTGTGAAGGTACCACTGTGGTTTCACCTTGCCTTCCGTGGCCAGTCTTTATCCATCAGACTGGAAGAGAAAGGACTCAGACAAACATCCATGCTTTGAGTTGGATTCAAACCCATGGTCCCAGTGGCCAGGCGCACGAGGTCCATGCCTCAGACCACGTGGCCACAGGGAAAACCCATCAAGCAACTTATACAGAATTCAATTAAATAAATCCAAAACTACACTTACCAACGAAAAAGAAAGACACTGTTGTAAAATTCTTAGACATAAGACTTATTAGAAATCCCAATAATGTACAATATAAAACACACAGAAAACCTACAACTACAGACAACATTATCCACATTAGCTACAAAACGATTCTGTGGCAACAGAAAAGTTTGAGTTAAAGCTGGTGATGTTTTAGGTGAAAGACAATTTATTCCAAGTTCTGGTTCTGTAACATTACCTAGTACTGCATACCATAAAGAGTCTTATGCCACTCAAAATGTGGTATGAAAGTTCACACAGCCTCGACAAATTTACCTGTGGTTGAAATAACAGCTGCAAGTTTGTCATGGATGTTTGTTACAACTTTCCCACCGAGCTTTTTAATTTCCTTCTTCAGCTCATCCCTTGGTCTTGTGGTTTTTCCCAATATTACAAACTCCATGTTCTTCAGGGGAGGTCCAGCCCTTTCTACTTTAGGTCTATATAAAAAAAGAGAGAGTTTCTGGAACATTTTGATCTTGCCATATACATTAAGAATGCAACAGATGGAAGTAAATTACTTAGAGCTTTTGTGGAAGGATAAAATGTGTGGTGGATGGAATAACATGCATGACACATATACCATCAAAATATTTTATATAACGACATTAACTTATCGAAGTGCAGGAAAAGGAGCCATGTTTCGCATACAATATAAATGAAGCCCACTTTAGAATTTGCCAATATCTTGACAACACTTTTTCAAGGAAAGATACAAACATAAAACATTCACATCATTAGACAATTAAACTTTTATCGGAAAAATATTTTAATGCACACTAAACCATCGTCCTATGTGGCAGATACATCCCTCAAAAACACTGTGTTTGGTGGAACGGCAACAGATGAACTTAACACTGCATGAGATTAATGGGGATATGGGAACATGGCTAAGGAAAGACAAAATAAATAAACAATTATTTTTGAACAAACTAATATAATAAAGTATCATCGGAACGTGAAGCATTGAAGTAAAATATCAATGGAAAGTTACACTTTGAAACAAAATAGCAAAACAGAAAGTAAGGTCAACTGCTGCTGCGCTCATACCACTGCACCAACTAACTTAGAATATTTACTTTCTCATCTAGTGTCATCATGGTACAACTTTTCTTTACTTCATTATTATTCATACATTTATGTTTTGATTCCATAATGTTGTCCAAAAGCAATACCATAAACAGTAAAATAAGGAGAACAATACAATACAAGTTACCATGATAACAGCGAAAGCGAGTCTGAGACTAAATGTTACATGCAGTTTGTGAGATGAAGACAGGGTAAAAGACATGAGGAAATCTGATGATGATGAAACTTCCAAGGCGATTTAAGGTTTGCTTACTTTGAATTGGATGTTCCACTAATTGTTGGTGCAGCTGATGGTGTATGAAGCTGGACAATTCTCTTCCTTGCAACATATTTGTACTTCTGCCTGTAAAGTTAAGAAACCAATGTTTATCTGCTGTGAACAGGTCTAAAATGTAGTAAATAAAATTAATTCAGTCATAATGCAAAACAATTTTCAGTTTCAAAAAGATAACTCAATCTGCCTGACTTGCAACAAGGTATGGGGGAGTTCTGGTAATTTGCTCGCAATGTTCTGTACTTACAGAATACTTAAACTATTTACCAAGTGCTCTGGCCTCCTTGTTGCCATACTGTAATACAGTTTTGTTCCAATACTGTACAGTAATGCAAAAATGTAATAACTCCTACACACACACATAAACAGAGATAAAAGCCAGTGACACATGTATCCTCTGGGGACAGTGATCCATCAAAACTTGCCTCAAAAATCCAGCCTCCTCTAAGCAAAATTTTATAACCCACTGTCCTGGAATCAGCCAATATGAAAAGGCATTATTTAATTCAAGATCTAGGTTCAGTATATGGCTATGTAGGACACGTTTAGAATCCTTTTTGTATTTGCATGCACTATACATGTTACATTAACTCCTTCATGGCGTGGCTGAACTTTCTCGCTACAACAGAAGTTCTCATTGTAAGCTGTTTTCCTAATGTTGTGGTTACATGTACAATGCAAAGTTCAGGAGATGGTTATAAATAATGTGATATAAAATGTAAAATCACTGTTCCACTGATTTTATAAACCTCAATCTAACATTTAAAACTACATTCTACAAAAAGTAGTACAGTGAAACCTCGATGCATCGTTTTCGGCGGGGGTGGGAAATAAAAACGATGAATGCGGGAAAACGATAGATGCGGGAAAGCATTAAAAATTTAAAAAAAACAATGTTTCTCTTTCAAAGTTACTTCTTTTTACCAAAAAAGTCTTTAATGGACAACTGGTTTGTTGAAACTTTACGTTTTAGACCAAACAGAGCACTTTCCACGTTCAAAATGTTTTCCTCGTCACGTTCACTAATATTAAGCGCATAAAAGAACGACTTCACTTGCCTTTCCTTTGTCCTTGTAATAAAAGCATTTGTGAAGAAATTCACACTGCACATGCCATCTGGCATCGCTGGAACGAAATATGAGTGCACCCTAATTAAAATCGTAAAATTTCTGACAATGGGCACCGCCATTCACTCCAACTATCACCCCTGCACCGCTGACCCTCATTCCAAAAGAATGTGCTGGTTGGGCGACATAACAGGTTACCGCTACTGTTTATTCCAAAAACATTGTGCGTCTTTCGGTATTAATTTATCTCTAAACCCAGCATTTTAAATTCTCAGGAACGATCATTGCGGGAAAATTGTGGGCCGGGACTACGATTTTTGAACGATCGATGCGATAAAACGATAGTTCGAGGAACGATAGAAGCGGGAAAATGTAACATTATTTTATATGGGATGTATTCGGGACCGAACAAAACGGACGATGCATCCGGGAAAACGATAGTTCCGGGAACGATGGATAGAGGTTTCACTGTATTCACAAATTTTACACTTCACAACTTTCAGACACAAACTTTCCTAAAAAGTTAAATTAAGTGAATCAATACAGCAGACATATTGTATAGTGCACAATCATCTGGTTACTTACAAGAAAACATGGTCTGATGGGAATTCAGGGGGTATTTTGAAGGGCTTTCTCTTTGGTTCTAGTGTTTTATTCTGACACTTGGTCCACTCAGTCAGATCTCCCAGGCACTGATAGCCCACACCTGAACGGAACACAAACTGCCCACCTTTGCACTCCTCACAGCGTTCAAGAGAACCGAATGTCATGATGTCAGCCAGATGATCCAATATCTGCAAACCAAGAAAAACAGAAGCCTCATAAATGAAGCCTTTACAGTTACTATAAGAATATCTGCCTCAAAAAATATGAACAAGTTGCCCACGGAAAACTTTTCATGTCAGGCATTCAAGACCAAAATGGTATAACAATCACGGCTTTCAAACAATTGAGACAAATGTTCAGATCAGGTTCGAACAGAAAGTAATATCTTATTCTGGTTATGTCCTAAATCAACATTTTAAGAACTGTAAAAGATTCAGTAACTGGATTACAAAATATTTAACTTACTGGTACTCATTAACACAGAAAACGAGCCAATACATGCAGCCCAACATTTCACACTTTAACAAAGCTGCATTCACAATTAACAATTATGTATTATGTCATACAGTCAACCAACATCACCACAGCTCACAAAACATTTGTATCTATTGAAACTAATCCATTCCACATCCAGCCTGGCCAAGGAAGTACTGTTTAATTTCAACATCTTTCTTACAAAGCATTGTTTCTGCCCTTCGCAAATCAAGTGTTAATAACAAAAGCATTCACAGCAATGTGAAAAAATGCTGGAAAGAGAGTGTCTTTCATTGCTTCCTCCAATATTTGCAGATGAAACAGGTCTGCAAAGGAAATTAAGACCTTCTGCTCTTCATGTCCACAGTATTTAATTTTGCACTTTGGAACAACTGTCAACAGGTGCAGAACCACTTCTTAAGAAATCATCACATCAGGCTCGAGATTCAAGTGTCATTCATTTTAAAACTTTGGTTCAGTTTTATATTTATTGTTCACTTCAAAGCCACACATGAAATACGATAATATTACACATAATCAATGTGCAGTTCTTTGAGACAAACATTCATATGTTAAGACATTCAATGTCAGATGTTTAAATACCAGTTTGATCTGGCACACAAAGCAGAGTTAAATTGACACATGCAATCATAAACACATACGAGGTGCGATCGGAAAGTTTCCAGATTGCGCCTATAAAAACCCGTACACTTATCTCAGGTATTAAATTCATCCATCACCCTCGAAGTAGTCCCCTGGGAGTGAACACAACAATCCCAGCGCCGCTGCCAAGCCTGGAAGCATCCCTGGAAATCTTTCTTTGTCAGCCTGTCAAGCACCA
>NW_019059718.1:38728-61329 GCF_000696155.1 Zootermopsis nevadensis | reverse complement strand
CGCCATTCCGAAATCGCAGGAGGGTCGGTGTAATGCACTACCAAAACGCCCGTAACTGAGAAACAAATGCTAATTCGATGATGCCGGCTGGCACACTGATTCACTATGAATGTAGGCCGCACCCCCTAGCGGCAGAAGCTCGTACTACATCCGGTTGGCCCTCTATTGACACAGTCTTGAAACTTTCCGATCGCACCTCGTACAACAGAGAGAGAAACTGAAAAACAAGGTTTATTGAATGTACCGTATTTATGTGTGTACACAGATAATTGGCAGGTGCAGAAAACACCACAAATGGGCAGATAAAAGGAAACTACAAATGCCCGAAATTATGGGTTCAGTTACAAGATCACACCAGTTCTGGTTTCGGACTCTGAAAATTTTAAGCACTTTATTTTGTGAAAAGAGCTTCAACATGCAAGTGTCTACACACATTCCTCTTCACAAAATGAAAGTAATAAAATGGCAAACAGACCTTATCCCTTCCAACTGGTATATCCTGGTCATTGTACCCTAGCAGCCAATGCAAATCCCTCTTCTTAATGTCCTTCTTCAGCTGATCTCGGTATTTGTATATCTGTTCATTCTGTGCTTTTATTTTAGAATTGTCACTGCTGACTTTCATTTTCTTTGATGGGCTCGGTCCGTCATCAACTGCATCAGCTTTTTCTTTCCTTCAACAGTGCAAGACACACGTCTATAAACAAGTAGATCCTCTAACCTAACACTGCAAAATTGAAAGCTCCACATTCAAACACTGCAGTTAAAAACATAAATTACTACAAAAATAAATAAATCAGAATAAAATAAAATAAAAATACTACAGATCGTACTTTCAAATCATAGAAAAACCAAACTATGAAATCTACCATACCATTTTAACAACCTGAAACACCAAGTGTCACTTTAAATTCACCTTACTTCCTAGAGTGAATATCATTCAGAAGTAATGGGATGCCAGAGTACAGAAGAAAAACAAATTCATATATTTTGATATATTGGTGAGACTCCATTGTATTGCAAAGTGATAAAGAAGTATATGATCTGGAGCTTTCATGGTGACGAAGTACAATAAATTCTTCTTGGGCTACCAGTGGTTGAAATGTGTGTGCAGAGCAAGCACTTGATTCCACACACCAGCCCCTATTGGCTAGAGTGCAACCATAAGTAGGGGGCTCTGGTATATATTATATATATAACACAGACTGGATTTCCAACCACTTCAGTACCCTGAGGATGAGAATAAAGACAGCTCACAAAACGTTGGTTTTTTCACCTTTCAACCACCAGATGGCAACCCAAGAATTTATTATGATAAAGTCAAATTATAAACTCTCTTCCAAGGTTGAAATTCAAGACACTGATGTTCCACAACCTTTTTCACTTATTACAAAGACATGCAACAGCACACCACAAAATTTTGTCTCAAAAACAGGAGTGCAGAACTATACATGGCATAAATATGTATCTACATGTAACAACTCAATCATATAAAAACAAAACATAACACATGTTAAATAAAACTGAATTTTTATGTATGTATTATGAATCTTAATTAGAAAATATAAGATATTGCCTTTTTCTAACTATAACATTTGAATATACAATTTATTATAAAAATCCAATGCACACTTGAAACCTGTGGCGGCAGAGCGGTTGCAGAACACACAACAGTATCCAAAAAGAACCTACATACTGAGTTGTAAAGTTTGCATCAATTACAATGTTTAATTATGATACAATGTATTTATAAGTATGAATAAAGGCAGCTCATAAGGAACATTACACCAGTGAATATTGATGCACATAGGAAATTTACAGTAACCATTGTAAGAAGCCTCTTATAAATACCAAATTATACCAAATAGTTATTCAAAGTTGTCATAATTTAAATTGAACAATTAACAGTGGTTATGATTTTAGATTCAACCATGAATAGCAACAAACTATTTTAGGAAACATTAAATAGAAAACAGACACAGTGATACCAAACTTTACAATGTGATCAGCACTGATGCTTCTTATTTCGAATTCCCAGCCAACCTGTTAATGAAAACATACAGCGTGTATCAAAAGTAGCTTTACAACTTGAGGGCGAGATATTGGCGAACTGATAGGAGAAACATATAATTTCAGAACATAGAAATATAGTCAAACACTTCAAGTTTTATGTCCATCGGCTTTTTATGGTTCAACGTGACTTCCATTTGTCATGTGGCAGACGTCCCATCTGTAGTCAATATCTTGCCACACACAGTGTAGCAACTCTGGTGTCACTTTAGCAACTGCGGAGGTAATTCAAGTTCGGAGTTCAGCCACATTTGCTGGTAAGGGTGGCATGTACACTCGATCTTTAACAAATCCCCACAAGAAAAAATCTAAAGGTGTTAGATCCAGGGAACGAGGTGGCCTTGCTATCGGGGTGGCCCGACCAATCCACCAACCTGGGAAACGGTTGCTGAGGTCATCGCACACTTCTCCGAGGTAATGAGGGGGTGCACCGTCTTGCTAGAAGTGAATGCGTCCTTCCTGGTTATCTTCGTCAAGTTGAGGAATGAGAAACTGTTGGAGTATGTCCAGATACACAATGCCGGTAATGGTCTTCTCCATGAAAAAGAAGGGGCCGTACACTTTATCTTTGCTGAGGGCGCAAATACATTAACTTTTGGACTGTCACGAACATGTTCCAGGAAGGCACGTGGATTTTCACTACCCCAAATCCTGCAGTTGTGGGTGTTGACCTTACCAGTGACAAGGAACGTGCTTTCGTCCAGAAATCCTTTGTCGTCTTCAACCTGCCGCAACATTTATATACTATAGCTTATGTGCATGATACTTGATGTGTCTGACTAAATTTGTGCATTTAAAAATATTGCGCATGTCCTTAATAAATTTATATTCTCCTGCAAAGTTGTAAAGCTACTTTTGAAACACGGTGTATAATATGGAGCTGACAAACACTATTAAACAGAGAAACAACTGAAACAAATGCTCTTAGATATATGGAAATGTGGTATCCACTAACTGTATTGTCTCCCTACCTACCAGCCTCCACACATGGTATATAGACCAGGTACATGGGGTGTAAACCCCCTCTGTTCAGAGTAGGACACAATTTAATTGGCTGCCATCACTGAAGGGTTAATCAGTATTATATTCTATTTGCGATACGCCACTTACTTTTCAACTTTAGGCAATTTGTTTTTCACCAATTGCTGATCTTTTTCCTTTAAGCTCTCGATACCAGGAAGACAATCCCCAGATTCCCAAAATTCCAGTTCATCACGCAGTTTTGCAAAGCATTCGACATGGTGCCACCGCTCCTGACCACCATACATTTTTGCATTCTCACTTTCAAAGTCCTTCTTTGAAATTCTTACTTCATCCTAAAGAAAATAGCAGATTGATGAAAGGCTTTTTCATAACTTCTGTCCTATAAAAATGGAATCTTCACAAAGTCTTCTTCCCACACCATTTTCATAAATACAACAAGACACCAAATTCACATTAACGGAAATAAAATGAGGAAAGACATTCATTTTAAAACAACAACAAACCATGCATATTATGCACATACTAAACTTTTAAGGTATCTACTTTTGTCCCAAAAAACTAAATCAAAAATAAATAAAACTTTAATGACACCTATTCTATGTATTGAATCTCAAACTTGGACAATGGCTTCAGAAGAAATGAAGGCCCTTAGAATGTTTGAAAGGAAGATTATTAGAAGAATTTACAGTACCATAAATGAAGGAGAAAGCTGGAAAATAACTAATAAGGAGAGAGGATATGTTAGAAGGGGAAGATATTGTAAAATTTATAAAATCTCTTACATTGAGATGGTGCAGACATATTGAAAGGATGAATAATAACAGAGGGCTCACAAACATAATGACAACTAAAATGCACAGAACAAACAAACAAAAAAAAGGGGGGGGGAAAAAAAGAAAAAAGGGGCAGACAATGTAAAAGATGGATAGATGAAGCTGAAGAGAGCTGGAAGATTATGGGAACACGAAATTGGCATACAGTGGCTAAGGATTGTCACGAATGGAGGAAAAATGTACTGGAAGCCAAGGTCCACAACAGACTATAGTGCCTGAGAAGAAAAAGTAATTTTTAATTTCAACATATTTAATTCCGCTAAAAACCAACGCGACATGAACATTTATATGTTTACTATAGCCCATGTGTCTCAGTACCAAATCAGGAAACAGTGACAAAGTTGCATGCATTCCTAATCAGCTTCACAGTGAGGTCAGAATAACCAGCACCCAGCTGTGCCGAACATGGTGTATCTGCTAGAACCAAGATTCAGTCATCAAAACATTATTCAGCTGCATATAATAAATAACATAATACTTTTTCACCGTTACAAACTCTCTCTCACACACACATCATATGCAAAGACCAAAAACGTATGACAACATAATAATATTTATAACAAGTTGAGACAAATAGTTGATTTTGACATCCCACCTTCATTATCTTCTCTTCACAGCCTCTGCATGTGGATCTGCTTGACTTCGCACACTCAACAGTGAAATCCTTCAGTGCAACATTATTTTCTGTAGCTGCACCTCGTTTTTTGCCCTTAGACTTAGGTTTATCCTTTCCACCAGCATCTCCAGCTGCTGCTGCCGCTCCTCCATCTAAGGAGGCAGTTTATAACATGAATGTTAAATTTAAATATAAAAGGCACACACAATAAAGGATAAATTAAACTGTTGTACATTTTTCAACTTCTTCATACTTTGAGATTTACCTTCCCCATGTGAGATTTAAGTGCCATATGTTAAAAAAGTAAAACACATGACAGTAAAACGTTTCAAAGCTTTAAGACATATGTTATGTCCACAAGACACTGAATAGTGTAGACCCACGTCATTTGCAGATTTGCATTGAGATTTACCTTCCCCATGTGAGATTAAAGTGTCATATGTTAAAAAATAAAACTCAAGACAGTAAAACGTTTCAAAGATTTAAGACATGTTATGTCCACAAGACACTGAATAGTGTAGACCCAAGTCATTTGCTGGTTTGCTCATAAAATTTTTCTCATTATTGTGGAAATATTTGTGCACTGTGGTGTAGGTCCTCAACTCTCCGGTTATTCTTGTGCAGGCACACGAAGTAATATACAACAGCCTGCCTGTGCCAGAGGCTATGTACACATCATGCCACAGCGAGTGTACTTCGACTACTTTTCACAATTTTTTATAACTGTATGATGCTGCTGTGCTAATAATTAATAAACATCAAAATATTAGTGTTGGTGTTTATCAGGAAGCAATCAGTGTAGTTGTCAGCATGATCAAACACAACAGCAACAAATATGACACTTAATATGTATAATTATTATACATTTTAAGTATCATATTTTGTGTCTTTGGTACAACTTTTGTGGACTCAATCAGTTCTTTAAAGAAAACTGATCTCTGTATAACTGCTTCAATTAAATTAACAGAAATTATGTTGGTCTTTTGGGTTGTAATGCAATGAGGACTTTTAGGTAGATACCAACCTTTCATAGGAACATGCCACCTCCATCATCAGCCCACATGGCATTTCAACCAAACACTGATATCTTCTCTGCTGGGAGAAACTCAAATCTCATACAACAGAAACTTGACAATTTGGATTTCCCAGTTCACAATAAACTCAAATGCATCCTCAAATAACTTCAGTCTACTTATCTACTGAAAATAACAGAAACTCAATTTCCATCTCTGAATAAACACCTATCTACTTTAAAGCAACTTATATAGTTGATACAGCAATAATCTCCTACCTACCTATTTTTGCTTTTATCTTCTCCTGATCCTCCCATCTTAGGGACTCAAAATGAGAAATATCACCTACTGATTTTGGCCGCTGACGTCCAAAGAAGCACATATAGTGGTACCAGAACGGTGTTTTTCCATCAAACATCGGTAACTATAAAAGAATTTATTAAAAAAAGAATGCCTTATATCAAATAAATCATTAATTGTTATTTATGTATGATGGTTATGAGTATCAGCAGCCATCAGTAATACCCACATAACTCACAAAACATTCTATTACATTTAATACAAACATTCAAACACACAGTGAATATACCTGACAAACATGTCAGTTAAGTATAACCCAATACTTGCAATTACGCTCTGAAGACTGTCAATTTAATGTACATACATGTACATGTGCGCCATGATCCCTATTTCAAATAAAACTTAACAGAGGAGATATCGTACCAACACGTATGTATACACTTCTTCAAAATATAAGTCTGACTAGCTCATAAATACATGATTATATCCCCTCCCTCTAGAAGTGTATAAAATTGGGCTTCAGTTTTCCTTTGAGTTCTACAGAGCCCTCAGTCCTTTAACAACATATGCCTCTTTGTACAACATAATTATGTAAGCAAGAAAATCCATCATACAGCATGATGAATGTTATTCCATCTGTGTAATCATGCCAATTGGCCAGACACATTCAATAACTGACATCATCAGAACAACATATGCATTTATCTTTATTACATTCCATGGATGCACGAGTTAGTCAGATGACATTAAGAAGTGAAATAAGTCATAATAATATAACACATAAAAAATAAGTACAATCCATAATATTATAAAGCTTTTGATTCTACATGAATTCCAAATCCTGTTATTTACAGTGATGGGAAATATGTATTTTATTTAAACATTTATTTTCCTTAACTACTATTTGTACGTTATATGTTTATGGACCAATTATAAGACACCTCTAAGTAAAGTCTTAAATGTGGCGGAAGCCAGTTATATTGTAAATTCCTACCTGAACCATAACGGCCAAACGCAGTGAATTATTTTCAATAGAAGATTTGCATCCTTTACATGTTGCACGGCCGCTTTTGGCGTATTCTGCTATATATGGCAAGTCGTCTGACATTATTCACTGATATTTTAAAAATGTAGCACAAAACGGCGCATAAGAAATTACAGACATACACTCTTACTAAACCTACACATGTAGAGCAGCTATAATACCAACCAAACGACCTTAGCATTGGCAGCTCCACAGAATAACAGCCAATCTGTGTTACCAACGAAACAGGAGTTAAAACGAGAAGCTGAGAATAGGGAAAACTGGCGAGCTCTTTTTGGGCAGAACAATGGACCTGTCGTCAGACAGAACACTAAATAATAATAATATTTAAAACTCCAGACCCTGCGTAAGAGAAGGCATTGTAGTGATGCACTGTTCCTTGCGCAGGTTTGCCGCGGCTTTAAATGCTGTCCTTCCCTTCTGGAAGCTGTCGGTGTCCGCATCCCTGCCCGGAATGTGAGAGATTTTTCTATGTTCAGTTTTAGCCCTTTGATCAAAAACAGTCCTTCTGCTAGATGCGCATCAGCTGCTAATGTTGTCTGCAGGGACTTGGACATATTCGAGACGAAAATTGTCACACTTCTTCACATTCTATAATAGTATAATTTACTTAATTGATTTAAATTATTTTTACAAATATGCTAATATATTTAGTTGCAATTTTCTTGTGTATTAACGTCCTCCGTACTAATGTATTTTATAATCTGCTTATTTTACCGTTTATGTTTTTATTGTTTCGTGTGCTCATCTCTGCGCTGTATCTGTAATTGGCCTTCTGGCTGTTGATACAGCACACTAATAATAAAGAATTGAATTATTATTATTATCATCCCATCTATTCACCCTTTATGGGGTATGTACTTCCATGTACCCGAGACAGACCTTGTCCCTAAGGTACATAGGGCAGCAGCTATTTCCGGGATCCATATTGTTTTTAGCAAGTGCCACATGTATTATTTAATTTTATTTTATGAAATTATTATTATTATTATTATTAATATTATTAACCTAGCTATTCCCTTTGTTAAATCCAAAAATTCTACCTATCCTCATTGGTTTACAAAACTCTTGTCTAGTACATTAGAAAGAAGAATGCATCTCTTAAGAATTTTTAAAAATCTAAGTCTGATTATCATTATAGCGTTTTTTTTCATACTATCGAAAACTTGTTAAAATGACTATTAAATCAGATAGATTAGTTCGGCTAAAAACAATTGAAGAAAATTTGAAAACCCAACCAAAGCACTTATGGAAATATATTTCTAAATTTAAAAAGAAAGACCAGTCTATTACACAATTTAAAGTTGGAGAGAGTTTTATCACGGAACCGCAGGCAATCGCAGAGGCCTTTGCAGACCGCTTTCGTTCTGCGTTTAACTCCTCTTCTTGCGTTAATGTTACGACTAGTTCCGATTTCGCCTATTCTGATGTTTTGAGTATTCCACGTATCTCTGTTGATTATATTACACGGGCAATTAGTCGTCTCCGATCTACGAAATGCGTCAGACCCGTTGAAATCCCGACTTTCATTATAAAAGGCTGTACTGAGATTTTAACTCCTATTTTACGCCATATTTTCAACCTTAGTTTATCTAGTGGGAATTTTCCTTTGTTATGGAAGCTAGCGGCTGTTGTGCCTATTTTTAAGAAAGGCAATGGTGTTTTAGTTTCTAACTATCGGCCTATTTCGATTTTAAACAATTTTTCCAAAATTTTTGAAAGCATTGTTCACTATCATCTTTCATTTTATTTTAAATTTAAGTTACATCCCAGTCAGCATGGCTTTTGTAAATCTAAATCTACGGTAACTAATTTAGTTACCTACCTTAATGATGTTCAGCCGTCTGTTTGTTCACAGGGACAGATTGACTCTGTGTACTTTGATCTTAAGCAGGCCTTTGATTCAGTCCCGCATTCTTTTCTTTTGAAAAAGCTTAATAACTTCGGACTATCTTCTCCTTATGCCAAGTGGTTTCAAAGTTATTTATCAACTTTGTTCGCATTTTAGGACAGTCTTATTCTGCTTACTCGGTGTTATCTGGAGTTCCACAAGGCTCTACCTTGGGACCTCTGTTATTTAATATTATTATTAACGATCTTTGCGACAAAATTAAGTATTCTAAATTTCTCTTATTTGCTGATGACTTGAAACTATATCCTGATATTAAATCTGTGGATGAATGCAAATCTCTTCAAGCAGATATTGATTCCTTACGTCAGTGGTGTGATGATAACAATATGGAACTTAACACAGAGAAATCCAAAATTATATCGTTCACACGTAAAACCAACAGTATTCATCTTAATTACATTCTTAGTGACTTTTTAATCTTGCGTACTATCTATTCTACTATAAAAATTTGTGATTTGTCGTCGTCGTCATACAATTTGTAGCAAAACAATCACGTCATCAAACAAATAACGCTTCACAACGAGATCATCAAACATTCGGCGGGGGGTGGTTTGTTGCGTTTTAAAAACTTGACCAATACTCCCAAAGGGGGGTTGATTGCGTTTTAAAAACTTGACCGACCCCCCCCGAAGGGGTGTTGGTCAAGTGTTTTAACCTCCTTCCTTTAATTGTATGCCGAGTAAACAGATGACTTTTCCTAGGTAACAACAATGCCGAGTAAACAGAAACGCAACAGCGTTTTAAACACTTGACCACAGTTGGCCTTTTCTCATAGCTGGATATGTAACTAAAATAGATGAGATCTTATAGCTATAGTTGTTCATCCTGTTTTGGTACTGTATATGAATGGCCAGTCATAGGAACACCCTATGAAGGACCTTGTCTTTTTCTGGGCCCAGATAGGGTTCTCTCTCCTTTCCTTGATCAATTGCTCTGATCGACTCTCTTGAACATGTTTGATAACCTTTCTTCTTTAGCGTACCTACATCCTGGCTGCATTATGTTCTGCCCTGAAGATGGACTTTGCAGGTTCCTATGAAATACTGCTAACCACCTGCATGACTCTTGGGTCATATAACCCACAATCTAAATTTTCACCATTATTCATATCTCGTAAATTATGACGATAAATATTGTTTTCAGCCCCGTGAAAGGATAGCAGTGGAAACAGTGGACAGCGTCAAGAAATCGAAAAGTGAAAGTAAGTTCTATCTTAAGTAATTAATTCAGTTTATTTTAAAGAATGTCCTAACAAGGAATGGGTATGCAGATGACTCACGGCTGTTCTTTACAGGACTTTCAGTGCTGGGTGATGGCATTATTGTCTCACCATTTGACTTCACAAATGTCATATTGATATTACTGGAAATTAAGATGTATGACTCTCGATTAGCCTCCAGTCTGTAGACTAAACACCTGCTTTATGTGTTTTATGTATAAGTTAAAAATAATTAAAGGACTTACATCCTGTATAAAATAGGTGAGAAATTTATATTATCTTCATTCACCATTATTCATATCTCGTAAATTATGTCATTTTGGTGCTTCAGGGATGCAATTTGGGCCTGAGACTGGCTGAATCTGGTGAAGATTTCCTCAACACTTTTTTTTTACTAAAATTGAAACTTTATGAATGTATAATATTCTATGTTTACAACAAACAGGCTCAGGGAGCATGCTTTTATTGCAGTGTTCTATGTTGGCCAAAATTCTTGCTTGGAGTCTGCGCATTTACCAGGGAAATCAAGTCTTTTGTCTTGCTGTGATGGTTTATGAGACTGTTGCTGGAGATATTAACTAGAAACATCTGTGGTGTGGACATAAGCATACTAGGCAGACCATGAAATCATGAGTTTAATAGAATGATGGTGTTTGTTGCTGACATTCATCGTGATGAAAGTCTTCAATGAGATGTTAATTCAAAGATGGGTCATAGTGCCATGTAGTCTGGTAGAAGTTTACCATTGTTTCATACATACAGGCTGCATCCATCATCAAGATGATCTCTCATTGCCCTTTGATGGAGATG
Source organism: Zootermopsis nevadensis (assembly GCF_000696155.1). The sequence continues at coordinate 50,527 of NW_019059718.1, read as the reverse complement.
GCAAGGACCTCTGAAATGTTGGTAAACATCTGCCAGAATACATGGCAGTACAGCAGCCCAGAAGACGGCCATCTTCGTACTTGCTGACATAAGAACCTCATATCCTACAGGATGTTTAGTCACAGGCCAGTCAAGAGAAGATTGATTTGATCTTTTAGTGTACTTCACACTCTGGCATGAGCAAAGAATGTTTTATGGGCCGATCCTTGTTTCTCTGTTGGTCTGTTACATTTTTTCTAGGAACTATGCAATTCCCATGACTCAAGGTCATTGTTGGAACATGTAACTGTGAACAGTTTGAACTGGGGTCATTAGTGGCTTACATTCTTGCTATAGTGATGCTGACTCACAGGAGTTCTACTGCCTGCAAGCAGTGTGTAATCAGTTGCAGTTAGAACATAAGAATTCATTCTTCAGTAGTGAGGAATAAGAAATTTCATGTTGTTCTGCAGTATAAAGCCTGGATATCCAAAAAATCATAAAATTCGTAAAAGTATTACATATAAAATAAGGAAACAAGTTTGACTTTACCTCTTGTAAAATGTTGCTTATCAATAACAACCATATACATTTGATCATCATTTCTAAACACAAAATGAGTAATTTTTATTCAGTAAAATGTTCTAAATGTGGAGAATGTGGGCTTTGACTGTTTTGAATTGTTAATTTTAGCTTACAGTTTCTCTTATTGCAATGCGTTGTTTGTTTAGGCGTGTTCACAAAGAGTATGCCATCTAAGGTGAAGCTGAAATTGAAGCGAGGCATTGTCGTATCCCTGGCAGGGAACTGTTGGGCCCTTGATTCCCCCCGGCAGGATACGAACTGTAGATCTGCAGAGGGGATGCAATCTTATCTAGTGGCCTTGGAGCTATTGAGTAAGGCAGCGTTTAAGGGTGAAAGCCCAAGAACAATCTTCAATTGACTATATAAAGATTTCTTTATTAAATGAAGATGGTTATACAGCAATAGTAGTTGTGCTAAGACGCCTGGATCCTTGACTGCCAGAACCAAATCGCGAAGACCGGTGACAGCATGACTGCCTCCGATAGGTTGTGAAAGCGTTGTCCCACTGATACTGGTTTTTCAAGTGCATATAAAGGCCTTGGCAAATGGACCTCCCATGAATTAATCACTAAAGAGTTCCCAGTTTCGTCTTTTGCCACCTGAAGGATCCACTGTCTTCACACTGACAAATCCATTACAGTCCAGCGCGAACAGACATACAGCAGAAGACGCGATGCTTTTAGGGATGGTCTGGTTATGCAGCAGTACCAGCCATAAGGGTCCCACAGTGGAGGGTAGCATTGACATACATTGCCCAAGATACCCATTGAAACAATCTCCGAAGTGATCCTCGATAAGTGGTCCGCAGTTTGGATTCGACAGCATTGTAGTTGACCCTTACTCTGGCCTGGATAACTCTTCTGTCACTGCCTCATGAGGAGTGCAGTAGCTCAAACCTCAGTCCTCAGTTAGTGGCTTTATCTCTGACCTGGTGCTTGACTGGTCTTGGAGTAAAGTAGTTAAATTTTTCCACATTGTGTGCAAGTGACATTAGATAGAATTATAACTGCATGGAACTATTTTATTTTACAATACCCATCACAGGCAACATGGGTCAGATGCGTTAAGGAATACTAATGGTCAGACTTAATGAACCTAACTTTGAAGTTATTCACGTTGGTGTCTTTCTTGTGGTTGCTATTGAAATGCTTATTGTGTTGCGTGTATTGGTTATTCCAGTCGTGGGGCCGCATAGGCACCACAATTGGAGGAATGAAGTTAGCAGAAGTAACTTCATTGAAACAAGCACTGAAAATCTTTGAGTGCATTTACAAAGAAAGGACAGGAAATGAATGGGCTAGTAGAAACCATTTCGAGAAAGTTGCCGACAGTTTCTACCCTGTTGACTTAGACTACTCTCAGGTAAGATTTAATTGTTATGAGATTGCTGCAATCTTGATTCTGATATGAATAATACTAGCCCTTAAAATTAATAAACACACTGCTAAAAGTCATTCCCTTACAAATAACATATAAATTATAATGGACCAGTGATGAGCACTCATGCTTCATATTGAGGAATTCCTGGGCTCAAATCTCAGCCCAGAGACCAGCTGAGGTGTTTTGTGGTTTTCTTCAGTCCCTCCAGGGAACTGCCAGGCTAGAGGCATAGTTCTGCCAACATTCTGCTCATTATTCACTGCACTGAAATGATATGCCAAGCTGTAGAGTGGAATGAAGGATGCATTCACTTAGATTACAAAAAACAGCTTACTTACTGATTGCTATGTAGCTTCTGTTTATTGTACTGATTAACTAAAATTTCTGTATTCTGAACAGTTTATTACATCAGTGTGATGTGATATCCTTCAAATAGGCAAGTCCAGCAATGCCAACTACATTCATTAATCAAATGATCTGTCTAATGAAGACATGCTGCATTTTCTCCGTGGTACAAACAGAATTTTTAAATAGTATTAGGACAAAGTGAAGCGTGCAACTTTCAGTAAGTTTACAGTGTGGAAAAATATTTATCACTATCTTCTGTTACTAACCCTTACTTTATGATTCTAGACAAGCCACATAGTGGAAAGGTCTTAGGAAGAAGATAATCTACATCTTTATCACTTCCAAAGCCTGCTTTATTAACAGGATTTCCAACACTCTGAAAACATTGGTATCATACTTACATATTTCCTAAAGCAACTTCACACAGGAGAAGCAACCCAACTGAATTGTTTGGAGAAGTGCAGCAGTAGTTGGCAGACTTGGACACCATGTCTGCAAAGTAGATCCCCTTACCAAACATATAACCTGTAACTGGTGCTTCTGGTGGAGCAATTCGCAAACCCTGAAACAAATGTACAATGTGTTCTACTCCTTACAAAGTCGAATGCTGCAGAACCGAAGAACCAACCATCGGCTGGGTGTGACTAGACAATCCTGATACAAACCGAGAATGTCCAAGGCTGAGTGGTATCACTAAATACCACTAAAATGATTCGTACTTTCTTGCTTGGCTTAAATTCAGAATCAATAAAACTGCAATAGAGATTAACAGTGCATCAACACACTAAGTACCAGCAGATTCTTAATTTAAATTCCCAGTTTCCAGACATTTAATGTGACTTCTTGAAATGCTCTGCTCACTAGGAACATGTTTAGCTCTTCTATTTACTTTTGTAACATGCCCTCAGAACTGCAGAAAAGTATCCATGATACATATTAATGTTTCTAAGAGCAATATTTCTTAAAACACAAAGCCCTGTGAAATGCCACTGAAGACAACTCGGAAATGCACCCTTGCCTCCAGCAACAACGGAATTCCCAACGTGGAAGCATGAAATCACAGGACATTCCAGTGCACTAAGCAAAATAGCGAACAGCAATGTCCTATCAAACATATGATGCTGTTTTGAGGCAGAAAATCCTGGCTGGAGGGACTGTCAAATTGCCATGTAAAACCTTTCAAATGCTATAACTCTTCCAATACACAACAGGAATGGGAACTGTGCCACTTATTATTATTTAAAAACCAGTAATGTTTGTAAAAACAATTAATCTAAAGCTATCAATTCCTTTTTACTGCCCTTCACAGTAACAAAATTTCACTGTAATGTATACAATCTGTCAGTTCATATAACTTTGTTTTCCAACATTTTACTGTATGTGATGTTACAAAATTTACGAAGCCAAAGATTTCTGCTCGATATAACAAAGTTCTTGTTATAGGCTGTACTCATTCTACCATGGTTACACTGTGGTCTGTTACTGCAAATGAATGTTAAGATACCTGAAACGTTAACACTTCTTCAAATATTATTCACATGGTTATAAAATTTGAACACTCATACCTGAGACAAAATGCCTGCAAAGTTAGTTAGACGAGATCCATGCCACAGCAGCTTCCGGTTGTGTAACTTTTTGAAAGGTTTGTACCTTTTTTCTTCTCCACTGCGCTTAAGCTTGAACACCTGGAAAAAAAAATGTCTATACAATGAAATACCAATACTCCAGCAAAATACAGCACTTCACAGAACACTTGTTTTTATTTCTCATTTCACAAGTAATAAATATCGTTAAGGTACAAAAGTACCACAAGTCTAATGTTCAATTAAGGCAAGAAAATTTACGTGTTAAGGTCGTGTGAAAAATGTGAAAAGTAGGCATTGTGACTGTTGAAGTATTCAGTTCTCATGACCATAGATGGAATACAACTATTTTCATAAAATAAGACAGACTAGTCATTCAACATACCTCCAAAATCTCCAGGTCATAATGAGTGTGTGTTGTTGCGTGAGTGTTCTTAACATACTGTTTCAGCAGCTCAAACTCATCAGTGTTTTTGTCCAGTACCTAGATGTCGGTATTGAGCTTAGCATAATGAGCACCCAGAGGGTGCACATTACCATCAGCATCACCTTTCTGCAACTTGTATGCACTCTCTACTTCCATGAGGCTGTCCAACATCTCTGTCTTTTGCTGCAACATCATAAGTAACATTACTTTACCGCTACAAATCAGGTGTATGTATATGAAGCTTTAGGAGTCAGGATAGCTCAGTCACTATAGTGACTGGCTACGGGCTGGATGACCGGGGTTCGATCCCCAACAGGAGCAGAGGATTTTTCCTCTAGCCTCTGCGTCCAGACTGGCTCTGGGACCCTCCCAGCCTCCTGTCCAATGGGTACCGGGGTCCTTTCCTGGGGGTAAAGCACGGCCGAGGGCGTGATGCTGACCACTCACCCCCATCTGGTGCCGAGGTCAAGAAAGAGTAGGAGCTATACCTCCACTCCCCCCAAATAACCTACATGGCGTGTAGCGGGACAGCTTTACTTTTTTATATATGAAGCTTTAACAGTGTTGAAATAATTGCAACTGTTTAAACTCCATATTCACATCCAACATGAACACGTGCAGAGAATGAAGATATTTACTTTAGAAAAACTATACTGGAGTTCTGAAGTTATACTGTAATAACAGTAACTTCTGCACAATGTAAACACATTATTAACACTTCTGTTAATCTCATCCCATCTCCGAAACGTCGTTTTTACGTTTTATATTTACTAGACGATGGATAATATCAAAGGAAATTTTTATTCAATTGACTCCTCACCATCGTCAAGAAGTTTTAGATTTGAAACACTTCTGTAGTTCTTTACAGGGTTAAATAAGTAATAACTATATATATATAAAAAAACTGCTCTTATATTTATGATTATGCAGTATTCTAACAGGTGAGAAATATATTGGGTAATTTTTCTGGGAGTCAGAAAGCAGTCAAAAATTTTAAGACTGAAATTAATGGGAATTTCATTAATGATTTACCTTATAAACACTTTTCATTTAATGAACTGTAATAAATTGAGAGATGTGTGTGTGACTGTCAAGTGTCAGTGTATTCCTCTAGATTTTGGTGCTAGATGAAGGCGAGGAATCTGGTTCCTACTCAAATCATATTATTCCCTGCATATCAACTAGACACCTGGCTGGCTGAGCCTCAGAGCCAGTCTACACCCAGTGGCAAAGAGACCTGCTCTTGAGAGGAATCAAATACCAGGAGGCTGGGCCGGGCCATCCCAAGTCCACTGTATGGACTGGATTATCCTACTACTTCAACTAAAACCTATCTATGGAGAACTTATAAAACAAATTTTTTACAAGATCGACATAAAGAGAAAGAAAAGCTGTCACAATTAAATAACCTTAATCATTTCCTCAGACTTTAGTACTGGTGGATTTTCTACACCAAAATCATGTGGGATGAGAGTGTAAAATCGGTTTGAGGCATCAATGAAACGGCTATCAGATCCACCATTCTTGATTAATTCTTGCATGTCTGTCAAGACACTATATGCTTGCTGGATCTGCTTCTTGCTTAATTTCCCCAGAGGCATCTTCTGTAAGTCCAACTGCAATCACAACAAGCAATTCATATTCATTTAAACACAACATATATAGGTACGTACAGTAGCAATGTGTCCAAAGATACATAAAGTATTGTTATGTGTCATGTACATAAGTGATTCCCAAACTGTGTCCAAGAGCCAAGGGGCTCTACAAAGGTTCCCACAACTCTAGAAACCTTCTATAATCATGAATTCTAGTTACGCAAAATTCTTAAGTGATACCATCTTAAAACTTTGCACACCGAATAGTGCATTGGCATATAAAAATAAGCAAACAAAGAAACTGTTAACAATATAAATGATACTAGTGCCAAATGCCTTTCAACCTCAAGAGGTCATCATCAGTGGCAAAAAGGGAATTAAATCATATAATCTCAAAAATGGTTTTAACCAGATTATGAAGTTAATAGTGAGTTCTTTAATAAACCATAATAAGTAACACCTCACTGGATATTGGTTTCACAGGAGTTGGTGTATTATATTCTACATTTAGCTATTAGTCCACTGGTTTGGTGGCCGTTGCTGGTTGGTGGCAAGCTGTGGTTACATTGTCTGTTCCTGTGAACTCCAACGAAGCGTGGGTGTTACTGTCAGTTTTTGAATGTGTAGGGTATATATAAGCTCAAATTCAGGATGGCAAACTACTGTATATGAAATTTACTTTTTCCTGTTTAATGCTAGATCAAATAATACATCTTAATCATGAGTTTATATTTTGTCTCTACCAATGTGACAAAAGAGTAGGTGTTTTAAGCCCAAAACGGCTCCACAGCAGAACAGCTGAAAAACACTGACTTAAATACATTATTAAAAAACTCTTGAAGATTTGACACAAAGTCTGTCTCCCACTAACCTCAAATTCCAGCACAACATGTTCCATCAAATTCACATCAAATACCAGTTGTACCAACTCTTGCATAGGTGGCAAAAGTTTACATGTGATACTGGAACTTCCTGCCTGCAGTAAGGTTTCATCATCTTCCTGCACAGAGTTAATTTTAATTAATGCATAATAAATTACATGAAGCTTATCTGTTTTGCACTCTTAATTCACTGACAAACACACACACACATCTTTATTACATTCCATGGATACAGAAGTTACTCAGATAACAACAGTATTTGGAACAAGTTGTTACACAGTAGGTAAGTTATACTACCGATTTACATTACATGAAGACCAGGAAAGCTTAGTGAACATTATAAATTCATCAGCAAAATAAAAGGAGTGCATAATTAAGTATCTCTTTAATTCTACTTCAAACTGTGTCTTTTTATTTACAAGACTCTCGGGACTTGAAGGAAAACTGTCTAAAATTTCGATTCCCACATAAAGAGCACTCTTCTGAAAACATAAGAGGTTGGCAACTGGCCTGTGAAGCTGATTCTTATTCATTGTGTTGACACTGTGAACAGCAGAATTAATTTGAAAATATTCTTGGTTATTTAGAATAAAATTCACTAATGAGAAAATGTATTTACACGGAACAGCTAACTAACTAGACGGCTTAGAAAACCCAAAGGTTCATCACCGAACTAAAGAAAGCGTGCACTGGTCCCTGTCCTGGGACAGCAAAATCCAGTCACTTTCAACTCCTATCTCCCATACATCTCGCTTGATATTATCCTCCCATCTATATCTAGGTCTCCCTAGCGGTCTCTTCCCTTCAGAATTACTGACCACTACCCGATGCACACCTCTTGTCCCATCCATGCTCGCCACATTTCCCACTCATTTCATTCTTCTTGATTTAATCATCCTAACAATATTGGGAGAGGAGAACACATTTTTAAGCTCATCATTATGCAGTTTTGCATTATGTATGGAAGGTCTAGGATCTCTAATATCTTGAAAAGATGTCTACATGGATTTCTATGTTGATATCAGCCATTAATCTGTCAATTTTATTTTGTAAAGTAAATATTATTTTTTGCTGTTAGATGAATTACTCCCCATAATTATTCCAGACTTCATTACAAAGTAACAATAAGCAAAATAAACTGATCTGAGTGTGACAGTGCTGCTAATATGTCACATAGGACTAACATGCGCCACATAACTTAGATTTAAATTCATCAACATGACTTGTCCAATTTAGGTGGTTATCAATCTTCAAACCCAGTAATTTGTATTTATATACATTTATATTTGTATGCATTGCGCCCTACTAGTGGCTGAAAAGATTAAAACATTCCCAGAAGCCGGGAGGTGGTACGGTCGCAGGATAAGAATAGCGGTTAAGCCAAAAAACCAAATAAATGAATCCCCGATTAACCATAAAGTATATTTAATAAAGATTATATAAACATATAAATAAAGAGAACAAAGGGACACAATTTGGTCAAGCCTCCCAGGGCTCAGTCTCCAGTTGGGTATATGACTTAGGCATGTCAAACCAGACCCCCAAAACAGACCTGCCTTCAACCTTCCTCCTCGAGTCGTTCACTCCCGACGGACACACACACAGACTGACTGCTGTCTCATTAGGGCCTCAAAGCCAGCGACTACAAAGAACGTTGAGAGGGGAGATAGGCTACTTCGAGCCATGAGGCATGGCTAGGCATGCAAGAACTGCTTACAAGTGACAAACTTATTATGCTATGCTACCATGAATGAAAAAGAGAATGCCTTCAACTTGGCTATCATGTTCAAAATCATAAAAGGCTTATAAAATGACAAATGCTAGCAGAAGTGAAAATGGTAGACACTGTGATTTTAGTTTTTAATTTCTGCAACATGTTTTACTCCACTGTTTAATTTTGTGCCAAAGGTTTCGAGGGAATTAAGCTGCAACTGTGAACAAAACACAAGGATTTGCATATGACCTATATAAAACTTGAGACAATAAAAGTTACAGAGGATGAACTACCAATAATACTTAATTGAGAAGATGCCATGGATTAACTTAACACTGTTCAGAATACAGAAATTTTAGTTAATCAGTACAATAAACAGAAGCTACATAGCAATCAGTGAGTATGCTGTTTTTTGTAATCTAAGTGAATGCATCCTACATTCCACTCTACAGCTTGGCATATCATTTCAGTGCAGTGAATAATGAGCAGAATGTTGGCAGGACTATGCCTCTAGCCTGGCAATTCCCTGGCGGGACTGAAGAAAACCACAAAACACCTCAGTCAGGATAGCTGGTCTCTGGGCTGAGATTTGAGCCCAGGAACTCCTCAATATGAAGCATGAGTGCTCATCACTGGTCCATTATAATTTATATGTTATTTGTAGGGGAATGTCTTTTAGCAGAGTGTGTTTCTAAATTTTAAGGGTAGTATTATTCATATCAGAATCAAGATTGCAGCAATCTCATAACACTTAAATCTTACCTGAGTATAGTCTAAGTCGACAGGGTAGAAACGTCCAGGAACTTTCTGAAAATTGTTTCTATCGAACCACATGTTTCCCGTCTTTTCCTCGTACATGCTCTCAAAGATTTGAAGTGCATTTTTCAAGGTTTGAACTTCCTCTAACTTCTTGCCTCCGATTGTGGTGCCTATGCGGCCCCATGACCGGAATAACCAATACCTGCAACACAATAAGCATTTCAATAGCAACCGCAAGAAAGACACCAACGTGAATAACTTCAAAGTTAGGTTCATTAAGTCTGACCATTATTATCCCTTAACGCATCTGACCCATGGTGCCTGTGATGGGTATTGTAAAATAAAAAAGTTCCATACAGTTATAATTCTATCTAATGTCGCTTGCACACAATGTAGAAAAATTTAACTACTTTACTCCAAGTCCAGTCAAGCACCAGGTCAGAGATAAAGCCACTAACTGAGGACTGAGGTTAGGGCTACTGCACACCTCATGAGGCAGTGTCAGGAGAGTAGTACCTTTACAGACTGACATGGTCGTCATCACTCTATGCCGGAGTGGTTACGACCGCTGTCTTCAAGGTCGTATACTACCAACTGTGCAAGAACCACTCGGTAGTGAGCACGACCTCCGGTCCACGACTCCGTGTGAACCCCCCCTTTACATTGTAAGTAGTGATTATTTGGAAGTCTTAAATATTTTTAGATCATCTTCCGATTAAAGTAGTTATGAACTTAATCACGAGATTCTTCTCGTATTCCTGTAAAAATGGAAATATTTAGCATAAATGCAGACAGTATTTGAAGCACAACAAACTCTTGCTGCAAAAAACGGTTCAATGGCAATGCTAATATGTAGTCAACATGGCTGAGAGCTTAGAGTCAACAAATCGTATTCCTAGGTTTTTAATAGCGTCGGTGCGTGTTACAAAGGACTGAAAAAGTTTATAATCGAATATCAAAGTAGAACTTTTTTCTTGAGAAGGAAATTACTCTGGTTTTATTAATTTTGAGTTTCATGAAGTTAGCAGTACACCAACCTTGTAATGAGTCAATGTCAGTTTGAATTCATTGCAGTCGTTAGGAGATTCTGTGGCACGAAAGATTTTGATATTATCAGCGAACAGGAGTCTAGAATGATTAATTACACTGAATATGTAGTCAATTAATAAACTGCCCCTTAAGTTGTCAGCTACTAAAGTATCTCGTCTACGACGCACATCTTCTACAAGCTATTTACAGCTGTTGTTTCCGATTGTTGACGGCAATATATACTGACGTAACAATTATTGTTTACTCCAAAAAGTAATGGAGTGCATTTCAGTTTATTCCGGAAATTATACAGTACACAGATTATTAATACAAATAAAACGAATTCTTTACAACTCGCAAAAATCTTTAACAAAGTTTATGGATCAAGAAATCTAAAGCGGTAGTTCAATTTTGCACGACACAGGCCCCATTTATTAACCATTTGATGCCGAAGATCATCTAAATATCATTGGAAAAATTCAGTCCGCACCGCATAAAAAACACTACACTTCACCCTTACAAAGATCAACCGGTTAAGGCATTTGAAGGAAATTATCGCTCTTTACCCTGAGAATCAAACGAACTCGACAATTTCGTAATGAAAACTTATTGATTGTTAAAGCATGCAGGTGGTACATATACTTACTACCAGGCTTTTAAGGGTTTAAACTGTTTCACCAAGAATTTCCGCTACTAACATGTCTTGTTGTGGTAGAAATTCGAATCCCACATTGTTTAATGGAATTCTTTTATTATAAATGATGCCGTAAACAAACAGAAGTCGATGTAATATTACTTGAAATTGTGTTAGAAATAGGACAAGCGTAATTCTCTTACAAGAGTTAATAAATGTAAATGTGATGAGCAATAATAATAATAATAAAAAGTAGGAATCCCTTACCCCAAACTTTGCTCAAGAGGAGGAAGAGACCTTGATGTCCACCGGCAAATAGAATGGAGAACAGACTCACGAATTTCTTAGTACAGTAAAACCCCTCAAGATGGACACTCCTTTATATTGGACACTTTTAATTGGAACTGGCGAATATCCTATAATTTTACATGTCCACAATACCCTATATCTAGACACCCCTTTTGTTGTAAGTTGGACAGGTTCTTGCACTTAACTTCAATGCTTTTTGGGGAAACTTTTTCAGTTACATATTTTGTTATTTTGAATTTCTGACTGATGATTCTGGAGGATTATCTTATGGACACTGAACCCATCATTGGAATGCATTGCAAGTGTTTAACTATTCTTTTGCTGAACCCTTAACTGGACTACAGTAATGCAGAAGACAGTTTTAACTCCGTCAGTACTGTGCTTGCATTTGAGTTCAGACTGTGTTAACAGAAATGGAATTTTTCTTTTTGCGATGGGGAAGCGAAAATTGGTGGAATAAACTTTAGAAAATGTTATTGAGGCTGGGGTGTAATGTGCAATGCATGGGAGTGGGCTTCAAAAGATTATTATTAATACTATTGTCATTAATTATTAATTCAAGTATGCCTACAGTAC
>NW_019059718.1:1767-16760 GCF_000696155.1 Zootermopsis nevadensis | reverse complement strand
TATTTTACAATTTAATACAGTGCCAGGAACCATTCTAAACCCAGCTGCTGAGAAATTGGATGTGATTAGCACGAGGCTGGAGGCCTGCCAGCCTCGTGTTAAAGGGTAAGGTAATAAAACAACTTCATCAACAGAAACATCGAATAATAGTAAGGACATTACAAAGAAGTCATCAGATGTGTCAAGCAGAGTCCATGATTGTAAAAAAGGAACCAGTTCATTTGTTAGTACAGAGGAAGGAAGACAGAAATCCAAATTACAAAATGAGAAATGGACAATAAACTGAATTGTATGTTCCTCTAAAACTTTGGTAAACTGTCTATAAGACTGAATACACTGTGTGTCACATGTATGTTATAAACCAGCTTGTGAAGGGTTATTTAGAAGGAAATTGGTTGAAGAGTTTGCTTACTGCTTTTTAGAGCTTGAGTTAAACACATGCAGATTTACATTGTATTTTCCTGAGAAACTAAATGTTATTTTTCTTGCATTACTGGTATGAAATTTTCTTTACCCACTAAGAGACAAATAGGGAGTGACACAGGAGATCCAGTATTTGAGAAGATGAAAAGGGCATATAGTTTGGCCAGTGATCCAGAAGCCACTGATGTATTTAAATCCTTGTTCACATCCCATCAGAAAGCACATGTCTGAAAAACATGTCTGTGATTTTAGTATTTAATTTTACCTTTATTTCATTGGTTTTGTAGATTTCCATTATGTTTTGTGGTAATAGATTTGGGATGTTTTTCTCTTGAAGTATTTTGAACAATAAGGGTCTGTTTACAATATCAAATGGTTTTTTTGTTATCTAAAAAGGCCACACGTGTTTCTAAATTAAATTCCTATGTTCATTCTATTAGCAATTTCAAAGTAAATATACCATTAATACATGTTCTACCTTTCCTAAAACAATTCCGATACTCAAGAGTAAACTGTTTGCAAAAATTTTCAATTTGTTAGTTAGTAATGTACTATATATTTTGCAGCAGGTATTTAAAAGACTCTGTAGTTCTGTGCATTTCTTTTGTCACCCTTTTCATAGATTGGAATAAGAATACTTCTTCTCCATTCTGTCGGGATTTCGTTTGATGTATATATGTTGTTGAAGAAATTCAGAAGTCGGTTGTGAAATTTATTTCCAGCATATTTGTAGAGCTCAGAGTTCATTCCATCTTCCCCTGGGGATTTACCATTTTTATTTTCTCCATTACAATTTCTAGTTCTCCTTGTGTAAAATTATTTTCTTTGTCATTTTCTGAAGTCAGTATTGTTTCATCACAAGTCCGATCATGCCATACTTCCCTGTAGTAATTTAAGAATCGTTCGTTAGAGCAGCATGTTATATTAACAGATTCTTTTATGCCTCTTTTCATGTAATTCAGAATTTTGAAAGCACATGTTCTTACTCTATTTAGATCTGTATCAAGGTATGAAATAAAAGTATCCCAATGCCATGTCTTTGTTGAGCTTCTTTTCTTGCAGTAACTTTTAATCTTATATATTCTATGCAGTCTTCTGATTTTTGTGTGTTTAACCATCCGTTATATGCCAATTTTTCTTCAATATTATTATTTGATTTCTTCATCCCATTTATGTAGTCTCTTTTTGGAATGCATTTTCTATATTTGCCTAAACTTTCATAAGCAGCATTCCATCATTGCTTATAAGAATATTTCAAATTTGTGTGTTTATTGTTTTCTGATACAACCATTTTATGCTGTGATCATTTAATAATTTAACTTTATAAAAGAATTCTCTTTCTTTAATTTTTGTTATTTTTCTGATCGAATATCATTTAGGTGGGAATCTAAGCTCAGCCTTGCCTAAATAATGATCAAAGCCGATTTAGTGTCCTCTGTATGTTCTAACATTGAGAAATAGTTTTGCTTTCTTTACATTTTTTATGAAGTAATTCTAATGGATCGTAAATTTCTTGCAGACCAAGTGTACTTACGAATTTATTTATGTTTGTAAAATGAGTTCATAATTCTCATATTGTTATATTACGAAAAATCTACTGGTTTCTGACTATTCCTATTCAGAAATTGTTCTCCAAATTATCCAGTTACATTATCATTTGGGGTGTTTCCTATTCTAGCATTAAGGTCGCTTGCTAGTATTATGTAATAATTTTTGTTTACTTTACTAATTATATCTTTTAATTGTTTGTAAAAATTCCCACTCTCATCTTCTCTCCCTTCTCCTGGGGCATACAGGGCATGTAGTGTTAATTTTCCTGTATTAAATTGGATTCTGATTTCTAATATTATTTCATTGTAGAATTTATAATGGAGAATTTGATTTTTGTTACTGACTTGTGACACCATATTGTTACTCTTGCTTGAGCACAGATGTTTCTGTCTACACCTGAATGTATAATTCTGCGATTCAGTAGTTCTTTATGATGTTGTCTTTGTTTCTGTGATAGCGAAATTTTGATATTACTTTAATTTAAAATGGAATCTAATTCATGTTCTTTATAATTTAAACTTCTTATATTGCCAGTCGCAAAGTTACGGAATTTCTCTTTCTTCCACAGTTGTTTTACCTTGTTTATGCTATGGTCTGTCATTGTTTGATCTGTTCTTTATTTGTCATTTGAGGATTGAAAGAAATTGTATATATCCCGGGACAGGTTTCTAGCCTGACACTTTTTAAGTCCAGTGATGGGGCTGCCACCTTTTAGCCTCCTGGACAGGCTTCTAAATGGCATATGCACCATTGCAGATAAAACATCCCACTGTGACTCGGACCCCAGTGCATCATTTGTTAAACAGGTTGCAACCCAGGAAGTTTAGGATGGTGGTTGGGCAGGAGTGGCTATATGAGATGCACCAATAAACTTTGCAATCCTTAAACGATGAAAACTGCTAAAATTAGCCTTGGAATTGACAATGACCACTTCCTATCACATCCTACAGAATTTATTATTCTCAGAAACAAACTGTGTTCATGTATGACAAATATGCGTTAAGTAATCCCTGAATTACAGAAGATATGGACTTTGCTTCACTTTTCATGCCACTTTTATACATCTTTATATTTAATGTAAATGTGATATTGCAAAAATTTATAGGGGAAGGGGGTAGGTGCAGAGATTTGCATTCATTACCAACTGGATAAGCCACAATACCCTTCAGTCAGGGCAATGTAATCAACATTGGCCATGGTTTGACCAGAGATGTACTGAATACAAAATTAGAACTTAACCACAGTTTGGTTAGAAGGCATTTCATCTAGCAACACCATCAATACGGTATGCAGGTAAGAACAGTGACATGCTGTCATTCAGACTTTCAGTAACAAACACACTAAAAATACTCCAATAAAACATGATATCCTAAGTTATGCTGCAGGGTAGCAACACATTCTATTTGCACATCTACTGCAACTACTTACCGCCGTGTTATGGAATCTTACAGGTAATCAGATATTCGAAAAAGTTCTGTCACACACCAAAATGGTCGAGCATTTTCTCTGCAAACGATGTCCAAAACTATTGTTATTACTAACGAAAATTCAGATTCACACATTTCAACAAGTACAAAATACGTCTGTGTTTATGCATAATAATAACTTTTAAAGCCAAATGGTAAGTATATGTGCCACTGCTTTAGCAGTACCAACTGCTGTTTGAGTCTTGTGTGATTCTCAACATGAACACCGATTATTTCCTTAAATAGCTTTAAGCATTTGATCAATGAAATGGTGAAATATGTTTTCATTTGATACAGACTGAACTATTATGTATTATTTAGATGAGCTTCTGTTTCATCTGGCGAATGATTAAGCTTGCATTATTTATGTCTAATATTAAGCTTCATATTCTTGATGATTTTAGGAAATATAATGTAAAACTAACTAGCTCCCTACTAGCAGAACCTGCAGGTCCAACACCAACAACATGACTACAAATTTGGAATTGAAAATGTCTTTTTTTCACATTTTGGGATATAGCAAACACTGAATTACAAACAAATTCTGTGAATGATGCATCATATTATATTCACACATATATATGAATGTATATACCGCCAACATACATAAATTATGATATTTCAGTTAATATTTTAAGTGGGATACTGCCTCAAGTGGCCCAATAGGCAAGCTGCCACAGAACCCTTTGTTATATTTCGGTTTCATCTGGGGAATGATTAAGCTTGCATTGTTTATTTCTAATATTAAACTTCATATTCTTGATGATTTTAGGAAATATAATGTAGTAAAACTAACTAGCTCCCTACTAGCAGAACCTGCAGGCCAAACACCAACAATATGACTACAAATTTGGAATTGAAAGTGACGTTTTTCACATTTTGGGATATAGCAAACACTGAATTGCAAACACATTCTGTGAATGATGCATCATATTATATTCACACATATATATGAATGTATATACCGCCAACATACATAAATTATGTTATTTCAGTTAATATTTTAAGTGGGATACTGCCTCAAGTGGCCCAATAGGCAAGCTGCCACAGAACCCTTTGTTATATTTACTGTATCAACACTATCAGAGCAGTCAATGTAAGTGCTATGTATGCATATAACCAGAACATTAAATTGCTACATGTTGTTGTATTATATATGGTCATGGGATAAGAAAAAGACCCAGTTCACTTCTATCTCCCCAATTAAACCAACAAATGTTGATTCTGTAAGTTGTATTTTCAGAAGTATCTTTTAGGGTTATTTTATATATTTTGATGTCCATACATTTATATTAATATGCCACAGGTCTTCTTGTTATTGGGGTTTTCTCATTTTCACTAGTTTCTCATTCCAGACACCTTCCCTCAAATTCTCTTCTTTGATCATTTTATGAACACCACTCATTTGCTGCCCCCCTTTCACATTTTCCAATTTGTGTCCATCTACAGTCCATTGTTATTTCTACATCACCATTCCCAACATCTTAACACACAAATTAATGTGATTACAAATTGTGCAGTTTAACAGTCCCTTTGTTTCTTGCCCTATTTCATAACGTTCAGTCAGCATTCTTGTTACAACGTGAATTGCTTAATTCTTCTGACAACCTCTTTGTGTGAACGACTTTTCTTTAATGACTTATTCTGAGCTATCCTTATCCTTAATAACATTTTAAGAATAACATGTATGACAACATTCCCGTGCAAAGGATGAATTTAATGAAAATGTTTTATAGTTCTATGAGTCACTTCTGTGTTTACACAATGGTAATGTACATGGCACATGTAAGGTCTGTCTGACCTAAAGCAACATTTGCAATGACCTATGGTGAATTTTTTCTAAGTGTAAATAACACAAGTCTGAAGATTTCTGACAGTGATGCGTTACATAACCTGTAAAACATGTTTTTATGCACTTTGCGCATTGTCTAAATTAAAAATAGAATCACAACGCTTCAGAAGCTTGATTATGCTTCCATCTTTGCCTTCCAAATCTGTGATTTTATTTATAATTTACTTGAATGACAAAGACCAAAAAGAAACAATTTTACCGACAATAAATAACACTAACCCTCATGTAAAGATTCATATTCAGAATTATAGTGTTACTTGGAAGACTTGGATGTTTGAAGGAGGATAACATTAATTATAATGGCGCTTAAGGAAAGAGGCAAAAGGAGGTCTGCTGGATTCATCTGACTCAGGATAGGGTCCAGTGGCAAGCCATTTTGAACATGGTAATGAAAATTCTGGTTTCATAAAAGGAGAGGGATTTCTTAACTAGGTGAGTGTCTATTAGCACCTCAAGAACTCTGCACCATAGACTTAGATTTAAGATATTTATTATGCTGAATTCTTTGTGGCACAGCAAAATTTATTAAAGTTTCAGATATTGTTTAATTCTAGCATTTCCTTTAGCCAAGCCAGTTCAATTTGATAAGGGCTCTCATAAAATGTCAATCACCTTAATAATGAATATTAATATTTAAGTAATCTGTTGTGTTTAATGTGTTGAGTTAATGTAATAATTATACCTACTCCTTAACCACTGTCTTGACAATCACATGATTTTAGTGTTGAATCCAGATTACTTCCATTGGGTTAAATATTATAAACATCCTTGTACTTCCAATACAAATCGATATGGACTGAACTATTATGTATTATTTAGATGAGCTTTGGTTCCATCAGGAGAATGATTAACCGTGCGTTATTTATATAACAGTCACTAAGCCACTCAAGAAATTCCCAACATTACAGAACGTAATTTTTTATATTTTCAGAAAAAGTAGAGATTATTGAGCCAAACCAACCACAATGACTCAGAAACTTACAATGCACATATTAATATGTATGAAATATATACATATTACATTAAGGTAGATTGTTATTGTTAGACTTGTTTCTTTCTCTGATGCTGTATACCCTCTTGTTTGTATGCTCCTCAGACACTTTAAGGTTAAGTAGCTTTTTCTTTTAGCTCATATTGAGCGATCATGTCAGAAAGGCATATTTGCATAATCGAAGATATCTGGTCTACTCCTTACTTACTTACTTACTCTGTGAAGCTAAGTCCTTCCTGAGAAGTTCCTGAAACTACATGTGTTTATATTACATAAATGCTGCAAATTATGCATGTTTAGAAATTCCTGGCTAGCAATATCAGTGCAAAGTAAGCTTGATGACTGGGGTTTGATTCCCAGTAAGGGTAATATTTTCTTCACCTCCACGTCATACTAGGCTGAGGCAAACACACCCTCATCCAGTCTGTGTCAGGGGCTCTGTCCCTGGGGTGTGAGCTGACCACCCACATCTTGTGCTGAAGTTAAGAATGCATGGAGCTCTGCCTAGATTCCCCATAGGTTTTCATGTTAAGCTACGTAATTAAGCAAGAAGGACAATTTAATTTTATCCTCATTATTAATAGTGTATTATGAAGAAATGACTAAGAATAATTTTTAGGTGTCTTTTAAAATTTATGTCAAGGAAGGGCAGTAGTGACACTATAAGTTTGAGATAAAGGGTTTGCTTATGTTTTTGTTTTTTATAATGAGAATCACCAAATATTGGGGTGATCAGATAAAGGAGGGTCAAGGTGTGAGAGATTAGAAATGCAATTTCTCATCTGATGAAAATAACCAAGTGCTGGAGACTGGTATGTATCCATTAATTCTGCTTCTTTATCTAAGCAAAGAGTGTGGACAGTGCGTGACTGAAGTTTCGTCTGGGTTTCCACAGAATATTACATTAAATAGGTTATTAGACATTGACTTCACATCCTTTTTCAGTTTATCTTTCTGAATTCTCTTACCATATAATTTGTAGTTACAGGAAAGTTACTGAATTCTTCAAAAACCAGTATATAATGTTTAATTACATCATTGGCAAAATAGAATTGCATAGATTGCTAGTGTTGCTTTGGTTCATCATGTTGGTATCACTGTTATTAGTATTATTTTTAGAGCATATTTTTAACAAATAAATGCATATTTTTAACAAATAAACGCATATTTTCAAATGCTTCTGTCAAGAGTTTTATATGCAGTTTTCAGTGCCTGTATTTTGTAATGAAATTTAAAAAAGAAGGAATGAAGACAGAGTGAAGAAAATAGAGTGTCTGGTAAAGGTTCAAGAGGAAAGGAAGAATGTTTTAAATTATCTTTATAAACAAGGAGTAAGGAAATAAAAATATGAATATTTATGGATATATATAATAGAATGATGATTGGCATATGATTGTACTGTAATCAAAGTTTATGCTTGCTAACAAAGATGCCTGGTTCTACATTTGGCACCAATTAGAGTAAAAGACAGCAGTGAATGTATATCAGATGATAACATGATTTTTCATGACATCTGCTTCTAACAGGTTTTGAAGACAGAATATCAGGCCCAGCAGACATGTCCTTCAGAACAGATGCGCGCCTCACTTCCTTTGGAGAAATGGCCTCCTCGCACAACCAGTGGCAATATCCCCTTCAAGTCACGTGCCCAATTAAATTCTGAAGAATAATAAGTGATGTCTATTGGAGAAGAATTTGAGGAAAGAGTTTGGACACCATAAGCAAAAATTGTTTATCCCATATAAATTGTAGTGTGAATATTGTTGGATTTCCCATAATGGGATATTTATATTTTAGCTCACTAATAAAATCTTCATATTTTATATTCTGTGTTTAATGAATCCTTTGATCAAAGCTGGTGTTAGCAATATTCAGAATTTGATTCTTATCTCAACAGAACACAGCTCTCCACCATTGTGAGGATCAGTTGGTTAATGCTTTCATGGAAATGGTTGCTGTTTATTTTGAGAATCATACAAAGAACATATAAATATAATCAGTGTGCAAAATGCAGAGTCAGTGATTACTAAAGCACGTGGCATATTTAATTTCCTCTAGACTGTAAGGGGCTAATGTAGATGGATCAGAATTGCTGGACACTTTGCATGCACTGAATGATACAAGTGATACATTCAGAGTTTTGATTGGGGATCCTCAGTTTCAGAGAGGATAGTCTGATGTAGGCAACTTAAACGCAGGTTCTGGGGAGAGATGAGAATTTTGTTTACCACAAAGAAACGACGACAACCCCAATCGCCATAACAGCTCGAGACTGTTTCTATGTTGTCACCACAGATGTCAGTGCGAGCAGAGCGCGCTCATTTCAAATCATTTGAAAGATAAATTGGGTGGCCGCATTACCTTAAAGCCCCCCCCCCCCCATATCACCTGTTGTTAGATACTGGAATTCTGATCGTTTACAACGGATATTAGAGAAATTTTAAGCATTTGTTTCATCGCTTCACTTTGGCTGAATGTTATAATACACACAATATTCATATTACTTGAAAAAGAGTAAAATAATGCGACGTGGCGTAACATATACTTGAAGTGAATCGGAACACCAGTGTTTAACAACACTGTAGTAATACGAAGAAGGTGGTGATGTGCTGAAAATGGGGCTACAACCCAAAACATGCCATCACAAGCGAAATGAAATCAAACCATGAATGGTATGAATGCATAGTAAAAATATTTTAGATAATTTTCAGTACATGGTGCTTTTGTATAATATTAGGTTTAAGTTTATTTTGAAAGCAAAATAACATCACAGAAGAGGCAAGTACCACACAATTTGTTGTAATACTAAATCTGCTGTAAGGGAGAGTACTGTTCAGTCCGAGAGATGGCGGGGCAGTTCTGCTCATCCACTCGCCTCTACTAAACGCATCAAAACAAGACAGAGAAAGCGTTGGATTGACTAGAGTGCGCCGTATAGTTCACGGGAAACTTTAAAAATAAAGAAACGTAAAATTCCCAAGGACATCTACTCTTCATCATAATTGCCTTGCCAATTCCCTGCCTGTGGACTGTGCTGAATGCTTACCTCGGATTAGTGTCAGCTGAGAAATTTTGGGTGTTTTTATTCAACAAGACCAGGGATTATTTAATCATTAGTACGCACGGAACGACAAGAACTCGCACATGAAAACAGTGAAACTAATCAGAAGTCCGAACAAGAGAAACACAAACACTGATTGTAGATGAGAAAATGTCAGCGTTGAGGACTCTTGTTCGGTGCACAGAACCCGTCGAAGTCTCAGGGTGGTCATCATCTCCTCCCACCACTGCCCCAGCAACCAGCTTCCACCGTGCGCTGGACAACACTGTCAAGTCTCTCCAGTAGGTGACTCCCTTTCGTCAGATACATCACGAAGTCATAAGTCAGAATTGCATCATGAAAAGGATTGAAAGAATTTCTTCCACTTCGATCATTGTACTCAAAGCTGTTCTTGTACTGCGCAAGCGTACTCGACACTAACATTGCGAAGTCCCCTCTTTCTGCCATCTGTCTAAAAGTCATCCCCAACGCCAGCGCAGTGACTGCGGCGAGATAGTATCTTCACCAGTATCTTATCCGTAGAGTCGTTGAAGTATCTGTCAAATCCTGAGTGGTACCCGAAATCCAATTTGGATCGCACCAGCTCATCAACGGTACGAACCTGTTTTTCGAACCCTGGATTTATGAGGAAGCTGGTTAAGAACGAGAGGTACACTGCGTTGATGTGCAGGCAATATATGACCCAGATCAGATATAAAAGTCGTGTCTGAGAAGCACGCGGCTGTTCTGGTAGTGAGACCCCGAGCACGACGGCCCACACGTGAGTCAAACTTTTGACCAGAGTTTCGTAAGACGTCTCCTCGGAAAGACAACTCATGCGCCATAACAGCAGGGCCACTGCGATACTGAGGACGATGATGACCACCCACGTTTCCTTCTCAAAAATCCTGTACAAGCCTTTCCAGTGCGGCACTTGATTGGGACGTCTCACGTGCCACACCAATGCGTCTTTCAAATGAGGGCCCGTGCATTCGAACACCTCGCATAATTCCGTGTCCAGAAGTAAAGCTCCAAAACCTAGCTCACTTACGTTATTGAAAACCTAGCTCACTTACGTCATTGAAGGGATTTCTCTTTATGCCAGTCCATGTGTTATTGGGGAGTTTGTCTCCCCATTTCTCATTTCCGGTCAACTTCAGCTGAAACCGCAAATTCATCTTCATTATCGATTGGAATAAACGTCCCTCGAGACCGTCTTTCGATGTCACGTCAGGGTTGTTGTTGTAAGGTAGAATAACAAATGGCTCGATTTCAGTTGTCGAAACCTTGATGCTGCATCCTTTCAAGTCATGGGGAATCTTCTGTGGGAACAAAGAAGAACCGAGAAGAAATCGTCCTCTGTCTTCAAAGACCCAATAGTTCAGCGTGGTTACTCGTACTTTTGTGCATGTCCTCGGTGACCCATAAGGAAACCAAGTGTATAGGACCAGAGCGGATTCCTGGCGCGCAATCGCCACTACCGCGTTGATCACCCTGAAATTCCACAAGAGTTGTAACATTTGCTTCGCCATCACTCTCCTGTATTGATCGTAATGTTTTGTGATAAGGACCAAGAATTTGCCTCTAGGGTTCCAAGAAGCTCGTGCCTTCAGCGCCTGCAGCTGTCGCTCTGTGCGTTCTATAACTCCTTCAGGATCAACCGCGGTGCAAATTATGATGTAATCGGCGTCCTTATACGTTCTTTCCTGATGCCCACCGTCGTCTGCGCTGGAGATGACCAGTGACCATTTCTGTGATTCGTGCAGCAATTGTATCGCCTGATACACGAAGTCCCCAATATTCTCCTTATAATCGTTGCTGAAGATATTAAAATATTTATATGAATTTTTGTTGATGGAGGCATCACTTACTTCCTCAGAGTTTGCAGAGTTATATGAATTCCATGTTTTTCGATCAGTGTTACAGTAACGCCCTTTATCGTCCCCAAATTTTTTCTTGTACCTTTTAGAGCGCAGATCACAAATTACATGGTTCTTATTTTCAGCAGCCGAAGAACTGTGTTTCCGGTTAAAACTCCATGAGTTTTCTTCCTTGTGGCTATATGAAATTCCAAACTTTGCACCCATGTAACTGTTATTTTTTAATATCCTTAACTTCTCAATTTTTCTGTTAGTGGAACCGGGTATTTTCTGTTGGTCGAAGCTCGTTTCCAACGCCACCTTGTTGACATGGTGTACGTCTTGCTTGTTTGGTATGGATATGACTAGTGTGCCACCTGGAGAGAAGTACTGTGAACTAATCGAGTTCATACAACGCAAAACATAGAACTTTGTGATTTTATCTGCTGTTGACATGCTCACAGACGTTACCAGCCACGCAGAAAAATAAACAGCGCACACCTGCATCCCAGCCACTGACTCTTTTACGTGGTTCCAGATTGGTCTGACGTACTTACAGAAAAATATAAGTGAGCAAATTGTTCCATTAAGGAAAGAATGACAGAGTTTTAAATTACGCATTACGATTTCTGACACCTGTCTCTGGCATGCATTAACTTTTCATGCTTTCAAATACTCACAGTCCACATCTGACAGTGATTGGTGTTTTAAATAATGTAACGACACATTCCGAACGATTATTTCCACAATTGTTAAGTGCAAATTAGAATATATAATTCCTATATTATCAGCTTTATTTTAGCACTTTCTTTAACAAATGAGCAATATACTATGGACCTACAGTGACAGGATATAAATTTAGCACGTTTCATTACACTTGAAGATGGCTGTGTAATGGGTTCTTGCGCCGTTTAGTCTCGTAAAAGTTTACTGACGTTTCAGAGGTCCTTGCTGCCTATACGACAGCGTACAAGAACACAGAAATCGGCATTAAAATTTTAGACATTAAAATATCCAATCCAGTCCTGTTTTATATATATAGAAATAAAATAATATGTCTGTGGAAAATGACGAACCCCATGGAAATCAAAATTGCGAAGGACACGCAGTTAAGATGCTGATGATCAGGTACCACGTGCACCCACAAAGGATGACCTACAGGATTAAATTATATATTACAGGCGTACAACCTTCAAACTTCGGAAAGTAAAACCAAAGCAATGGAATTACAAGTAAAACACTGGAGAAGAGTTAAAATCGTGATAAATAATAAGATAATAGAAGAAGTATCTTCCTTTATTTGTTTGGGAATGAAATATCTTATAAATTAAATCCGGACCTGGAAACTAGGTTGTGCAAATACAATAAATTTAATGGGGTGATATAAAGACGTTTCAGGAACAAAATTAATATAGATACTTTGTTCAAATCGCACAATTTTCTACCTAAAGCGACAGTACAATTCGGCAGCGAAACATGGATCTTAAGAAAGGAAGACAAAAGACGATCAGAATCTTCGCATGTGAGATTTCTCAGACCCTGTAATAGGAGTTACCCAAAGAGATAGAGGAAATAAAGAACCAAATAAGACCACGGATATTGTAAATGACGTACAGAATTGTCAATTAAATTGGTAACAACTTGAGACGGCAATGAAAAAACAGATTCCCTAAGAAGGCACTTGCATATAAACGAATAGGAGCGAGGGACATAGGAAGACCAAGAAGTCGATGGAAGGGCCATTTTCAACGTTCCTAACTTGGAACGGGTTTGATAGCACCCGATGCATGTCAAGGAAGAAGAAAAAGAAGAATGATTCTTGTCCACCATCATACTTTCGAATGTGGATAACCTACGCATTTACCCATTTAAATGTTTATAGGTTCAAGAGATTGTTACATGTCGAGTGATGAGGTGAAGTAATTAATTACTAGATGTACATTTCAACATTACCTGATAAGTACCAAGAGCGTATTAATTTTTTTAAATGTTACTTGCACGTACTAAAATGTAAAAAAAAAAACCTCAAGGGAAGGAACAGCTGGGGAGACCTAGACGTAGATGGGAGGATAATATTAAGCGGGATCTAGTTGAAGGAGATTGGATTTTGTTGGTCCAGACAGGGACCGGTGGAGAGCTTTGGTTTATTCGGTGATGAACCTTCCGGTTCACTAAGCCATCTAGTTAGTTATTTATACTAAAATGTATTATATGCAGATGATGTAAAATCAGCCAGAAATAGGGGGGCACTGAAATCTGCTTACATGGAATTACTAGATGTACATTTCAACATTACCTGATAAGTACCAAGAGCGTATTAATTTTTTTAAATGTTACTTGCACGTACTAAAATGTAAAAAAAAAAACCTCAAGGGAAGGAACAGCTGGGGAGACCTAGACGTAGATGGGAGGATAATATTAAGCGGGATCTAGTTGAAGGAGATTGGATTTTGTTGGTCCAGACAGGGACCGGTGGAGAGCTTTGGTTTATTCGGTGATGAACCTTCCGGTTCACTAAGCCATCTAGTTAGTTATTTATACTAAAATGTATTATATGCAGATGATGTAAAATCAGCCAGAAATAGGGGGGCACTGAAATCTGCTTACATGGAATTTGTTACAACAGCCAGGAGGTTGGGACTAGAAATCAGTCAAGCCAAATCCAAATATATGATAACGAAAAGAAACAAATATATAATATAGCAGATAACATTTTTGAAGCAGTTGAGAGTTTTAAGTATCTGACCTCAGTAATGACAGATAATAATAATGTTGAAACAGACATAACTAATAGAACTAAGTCAGCCAATAGATGTTACGGGCTCCATTTACACTCCTTAAAAGCAAAAATATAAGTAGAAGGGCCAAACTGAGAATGTACAAAACTATTATGAGACCTGTAATAATGTATGGAAGTGAAGGATGGGTCCTAACGAAAACAACAGAAAGGAGGATTAATGTATGGGAGAGAAAATGTTGCGAAAGATATTTGGGCCAGTGGAGGAAGGAGACGAATGGGGAATAAGAACGAATGAAGAAATTAGAGCCCTGTACAAAGAACCAGGTCTGGTTGCTATTATTAAGATAGGCAGACTGAGATGGCTGGGACATGTTCAACGGAAGACTGGTGGAAGGTACCCAAAAAAGGCGCTAAATGGTCAACCAGGTGGAAGGAAGATGACGGAACGACCACGTATTAGATGGCTAGATGAGAACCATTGGAGTAAGAAGATGGCGAAGGAAGGCAGAGTCAAGGGATGACTGGAAGACTCTGAGAAGGGAGGCCAAGGTCCTCACAGGACCATAGAGCCACGGAGGAAGGAAGGAAGGAAAATGTATTATCTTAGAGGTAAAACTCTAAAGCAGACTTCAATAAATTTAAGTATGTTTCTCTTTAATGGTTGCTGAAACATTCGTGAGGCCCTGGCTGACATTGTTTAGCGAGGACCCTTAAGAAGAAAATACACCAAAGGCATTTTTAGTGTTCTCAAGCATTCTAGCTAATACTGACACCCGATTCACGCAAGCCTCCCTTTTTAGCCGTAAAACCTTAACACGGGTAATTATTGAATTAACAGCAGAGTTTAAATTGTGACAATGTGACCAAACAGTACACAGTCTGCCATCAACAACAGCATTTCATGGAAGGCATTTAAATTTGCTTATTCTCCTCAGGCTTTTATAAAAAATTTCCTCATTTTCTACTTAATTATTCTTGGTCTTAAAAAGTACGGCAACAATTAGAGAGAAAAAGCAACTCCAACACACAAATAAAGGCGCGAGGCCCTGGACGCCCCCCCCCCCCCCGCGG
>NW_019059717.1:579190-603066 GCF_000696155.1 Zootermopsis nevadensis | reverse complement strand
ATGAGAGAATGATGTGTGGAAAGAGAGAAATGGAGATTTACATAGGATACAGAATGGATCTAGGAGAAGATATAGGGTGAGGGTGAGGGAGAGGAGGCAAAGGGCAGAGGCACTGAGGGTCATGGGAAAGGGGTAAGGGAGAAGGGACAAAAACCTGTATAGGGAACAGATAGGTGGAAAGGCTGAGAAACAGGAATTCAGGAAGAAAGAATGAGAAGGGCACACAGAGTACAATAGGTAAGATAAAGGAGTCAGGGAGATGGGAGGGCAAGAAGAAGGGAAAGGGGAGATGTGGGAAAGAATAGACGGGGACAGATAAGAAATTCTGAGAGAAGGGAAGGTGGAGTATAACATGATTAAGATGGCTGGTAAGGTGCAGAGAAAGAGAGACAGAGACTAAGAGAAAGGTGGATGAAGACTGTGAAGAAGGCACGGGGAAAAACACTCACACACAGAGTTAGGAGAGATAGAAACAGATGGGAGTGTTGGACAGTGGGAGGAGGGGAGGACATCAGAGCTACTAAAGAAAGGAAAATATAGTTAGAAAAAGTGAAAGGACTAGAGGAAGAAGGAGAGGAGTAACTGAGAAAGATACAGGGAGATATGGGGAGGGGCAGAAAATAGGATATGGGGTGTGGGGCAAGGAGAGAGCAAGATAAGGTGTGAAGGTAATGGAAGAGAGCTACAGGAATGATTTCATCTATGTTTCTTGAAAATCAGGATCACCAACAGTAATTTAATATCTGAATTAGCAGAGATCAAAGTAGCTTTACATGTAATGTGTTTCAGAAACAAAACTTTATGCAGACTCCTCATTCTCTAAAATTAATCATTTACAAAAAAATTGCAAAGTATGCCCTATATATCTTTACTAATAAACTTTACCCATGAGGGTGCCACAATACAGAATGGCACACACAAGGCAAACTATTTGAGAATTGTTATCAATGGCATTCTCATAAGTGTTAGGTATCACTCTGCATTCTTACTGAGCCACAAAATTAGGCAGAGTTCTGAAGGTAAGATTCAGCCTGTGATGGCACTAATTTTGCAAATCTTACCTGTACAGGAAACCTTGAAAGGTGAGCCCACAATGTGGTAGCCATTGTATTTGATACTGATGAAGTAGTCTCCTGGCACAAGAGGGGTGTAGCGCACCTTATACCCTTCCTCAACTTCTGTACAATCCATTGACACCTTAGACGGACCATCAATTGTCACTGCCAGTGTTCCAGCACCAGCATTACAAGTGTCAACCAGGAAATCTGTCTTCTGACCTGCAGGTAAAAACACATCAAATGTAAGCACATTCTGTTAGCAGCTTTTCATTAATATCACCACATTAATTATCACAGATGTGTAAACTAGAGATTATTCTTTTCAAGCTGGTGAATCTAGACTAATTATACTGGACTGAATTAAAACTGGGTGAGCTATTTACTTTACAAATTGCTAGAAAACTTGGCAGAATAATGTAGACCTACATATTGGGGAAGATATATCTGATCTGCACAAAGTGGGCTCATTCAGCAGCAACTATAATTGGAGAATATTCAGCCACAGTCTTCAAAGGTAGAATTTTCAGTTTGTTATGATCAAATATATAAAAATACATTAAAGAAATGTGCCTCTTCCACTCACCTGTCTTCACATCACCCAACCCATTTCCATGTGCGTTGACTGCCGCTGGGTCTGCGTCCTCTTTGCCGACCTTGATGCGGAATGGTGAGCCCGGGATGTGGACACCATTGAATTTAACATAAATGTTGTTGACACCATTATCTCGAGGCATAAACCGTACTGAGTATGTGTCAGAATCTATCGACTGGATGAAGCAATCATCCTCAATTCCAGATGGTGAAACAATCTAAACAAAGCAAAACAAATTATATGTTAGAATTGTACTCAATTATGTCACTTCTACTTTCTGCAGTGGTCATAATTTCACATTTTTACCCCAAGTCCTATCCAAAAGAACAACAGTCCAATCAGTCTTTGTCTATGCTGCCCAACTGAAAATGTTTCCTATGGCAGAAGCGCATCATGCCATCTATACACATTATTCCCACTTTTCACAAAGTGATAATAAAAATAAATCTCATCATCTGGGTGATCAATACATTTAAACTTGCACTTCAATCTGAATTTATCTAATGATATACAGCATATTTTTGGATCAAAAGACGCGGACATATTTAGTACTTTCACTAAACTAACACATTTAATATTCATTTAACAAAAAATTAGTATCAGCTTTAAATTGTAAATGTTTTAATATAACTGATTAATCAATTAGTTATATTTCTTCTTCCTAAAACATTTCCACTTTATGTGGGTCATCTGACAACCTATATTTGTCTTTTCACACATACTCCCACCCCCTCTTCTCAGTATATTCCCATGGTCTTCCTTCACCTGTGTGACATCTTTCTTAACATGTTGTTCCTATCTTGACTAGTTTCAGAGAGCTAGTCTCCAAAATATTTTTCAACTTAATACTGACATGGACAAACACCCAAGAGGATTTTATAACAGCCATGTACAATGAAAGTTTAAATATTATACAGCACTTTGAAGTTTAATCCAGGAGTGTGAATCCTTTCAAAATATCCTTTACAAATTGAAGCAGGCTAGATAGGGAATATCTGGTGCTGCTGCCATATCAAATTCTGAAAAAAGTCTCTGACCCAGGTGTAACTAAAGACTGACTTCAGGCACAGTAACACACATGTGGCCTCATATTAATTAACAAACGTTTGATGATAAAACTATAATTAACATGGGAAGTGGTTAGCTTAATTAAAAACTACTTTCTCCATTTTAAACCATTATGTGTACCTTAGCATCCAATTCTCCCTTAGCTCCATTCTTTCGCACAAGGAAGGCTGCAGGCTTGTCTGCTTGCACACCTGAATTTGGGAACTGGAACACTTCCAGTTTGTGTGCATCCCCCATTGCTGGGGAAATGAATAGTTTGTAAGGAGAGTCGGGAATGTGCTGGTCATTGAATTTGATTCCCACACGATATTCACCTGAAACAGACATTTCATTTATATGGATTTAATGTAACATTTTAATAATTTTATGTTAAACATTTACCGTTTGTGAAACCTAATCGATATTTTAAATCGTAATGATTTGTATTTTTTGTATTTTATGGCTTATTTCACATCCTACAGTCAGCCTGACTAACATCTGGATCCATGGAATGAATGTGTAAACACATGTGTGTGTGTGTGTGTGTGTGTACTATCTCAAATAGGCCAATGTTTTCTCACAATAGGTCAAAATACTAACCAAACTGCCTAATTAACACTATCCTGCATCAGCGAATTACTATCTGCTTTAGTAAGAAGAAAATCCACATTTTTATCACAGAGTGTATGTACTGGTTTCAAATGAGTGTCAGAATAAATTATTATTTACTTACACAACATTAATTTACTGATCTTTGTAATGGAGAAGTGTTTTGTTTTCTTTGAGGTATGGACTGTTCTCTTAAACATTATTTAGAAAGCTTTGGCTTAAGACTGTTAAATCCTAGATATTTCACATTTTCTATGCAATTCCAGCAGAATGATAAAAATAACTTGAACTAAGTTGCTACTTCACTGTTTCAAAATTCCAACAAACAGGTCATTCAACACGATAGTGTATTATATTTCCAGCTAAAACACTGGACTGCTTTCAATTCCTTGTCTCCCTGTGGGGATAAACTATGAATTCCATATCCCGTCACACCTCTTTCAGTTCTAGCACTAAACTTCAAAAGCGCTAAAGGCACATTTTATACTGCACTACTATAGTTTTAAAACAACCTCAATTCAATTTATAATCATCTTTGTTCATGCTGTCCAATATGTAAGATATGATGAATATTCTAAACAATGTTGTCTGTATGGGAGAAATATGATTATAAATAAATTACATACAAAAATTAAAATTCTTTCTTCCAAGTACAATTTCCTTCCTATTCCGTTACATCATCATAACAGTATTGTAACTTATAAATCCCTCAGTTTACTGATTCTGTCTAATACCAATGCACAAACATTCATATGGATTCATCTAAGATTTTGTCTCATAACAATGCATAAACCTTAATGTGTGCTTTGTGCATCAAGTAGTGATGACTATTCGAGGCAAAGCTTTCAGTCAATGGAACACTAATGAATGCAAATTTTAAGTTATTCTACTTTACTGTTGAGTTCTATTGTTGGCTTTGCAGTTCTACTTGCCACTTTCAATTTTTTTTTCTCCAGTGGAGTAACAGCAGGGATATAAATAACCAGAGTGAAGCACATGACCAAAATAACTGTGCATATATTCCATGCAATGGACAGCCAAGTGCCAGTCCACCCACACTACCTCTAACTTTGTACTGCAAAAACTGACTCAAAGCAAAATGTCAGTGCGTAAGTCCTTATCCAGTCCTTGGTTAGTCCCAATAAAGTAATTATCTAATAATAGATTTGTTTTTAAATTTTTACATCTGATAGCAAGCCAAAACTGGGGGAAAAAAAAACCCTGGCCATTTGGAAGAAAGTTTCTCATACTAAATATAAACATCATCACCACCATCATGGATCAGGCTGTTAAAACTTCTCTGGGTTCATATATAATTCTTTAAATTTCATTTTAAAAAACTTCAAAACATACTTCCAAAGTGTTAAGTTTTGTTAATGTTTACAGTGAGAATCACACAAAAACAAATAAAAAATGCTAACTTATTGACTGTTAAACCAGGTGGGACATATAGTTACCACTACACTTCAAAAGGATAATCACTCAGGAAAAAAGGGATTTAAATCCCTGTACTATGGGGACCACTGGCAGTGGGAGGTTGAACAGTAACAGTCACATGGTCAACGTAACCATGCTTAAGTTGTGATGTACAGCCAATAAAATGTTAAAGAACATAAACATTTAAAAGTGTGAAATGTTATCCTTGATATGATTAAATTAATTAATTTTTGTATTATTCTTCTGTATCATATTTCCTTCAACATATGCCACAGTTTATTGTGCTTTATTATTGCACATTATCGTTAATGTTAATTCTCATTAAAATAACTGTGTCACAAATTAAGATACACACATATACATATGATAAAAATTATCATTTTATATTAGAATTTTATCTAGTACCAAACTTCAGCTCTGTCACCACCAAGTTTCCTTGAGAAATTAACAATCAATTCCATATGGAATTTAAGTGATTTTCTTTTGCAAATACATATAAATATTCACTCATAGTCATACACACACATAGGTGCAATTGACATACACAAACAGCAAGTTAATACAATTTGGTTCATTATTGTGTCCTAGTTCCCCAATCTTCTCACACCTCAGGACCTTCACTGAGGGCATCCAATGAGTAAATGTGTAAAACAATAGTGGACTAAGGCAGTGTGAAGCCCAAATTCAAGATAAGTCTGAACAAGTCTAGCATATTCACGAGTATTTTACCTTTAACCAAAGTAACCATGGTAACCACCTGGATATTACAAAGAAATGTATGTCTTCAGGTAAAAAAATGCTGCTTATTGTTGTCCAATTCTAACTGAAATTAGAATTTGTCAACAAATGTTGGTAAAACACCATAAAATCAGATATGAAAATCTGCTCAGCCATTCTACAGTTCTTTCATACATACAGACACACAGGGAGATAAACTGATTGAAAACAGGCACTGCACAGGATGAAAACATGCCTAAAACTGATCCAACCCTTCAACATCCAAATAGCAGAAATAGAAACAAATTTACCTTGAGGCTGAGTATTATCCAGCTGGATCTCCTGACATACTTTGTACGTGCGGAAAGGCTGAGCTTTGTTGCACTCACCCATCACACGACTCGTGTGGCAACTGTCTGCTCATAGCCAACTTACCTCCATCCTCATGCATGTAAATATAGAAACTGGAGAAAATTATTCTTGGCACAGTTTCTTTTTTGACAATATTGCGTATGCTAAATTTTTGGCTCTGTGCCATGAAAGTTAAAAAAAAATCTGAAAGGAACTTTACCCCTCACATTAACACTACCTGAACCAAACAAAAAAAATATTACGTGAGATCAAGTTTGAGGCTAAAATAAAGCTGCTGGATTCAAGGACAAATCACCCCCTCCTGAGTTCCTACAATCGCAGAAACTCCTTATAAACAAGCCCACACTCTGTTTATATTAAAATGTTATTCTGGTCTGTCTGTGGTATCTGATGAGATGAAATGTTTGTTAGTTTATTGGGTTCATTTACCATAATGTATCACACCATTAACTCCTGCTCAGAACTGTGTAAATAATATTGAGGACAATTCTGCGTTATTTTTAATGTTTGTACATAAGGTGTCAATGACAAAGCTGTATTAACAGAGTTGGCGGGGGGGGGGGATACACAAAGGGGTACAGGTTCCCTAAACCAAGAACTTTGGTTTTAAATGTTTTCATATTCAGAACTTTAGAATTTCATTTACAATTAGATATTAAGAGATTTCTGGGTGCTAAAGTTCACTTGCTGCCAATTTTTCCAGGGACCATACTGCCTCTATCATCAGCAGTGCGAGCACCCAAAACCAGGTTAAATATAAAAGTTGACCCTCTTTATATGCTTTGTACATGGAGGTGAGTGGTGAGCTTCATGTACTGGCTGCTTTAACCCCAGGAAAGAGACCTAGTACTCTCTAGACGAGGCTGGGCAGTAGAGTCTTTAGTCCAATATGTGGTAATTTAAATCTCACTGTTGAAACTATTTCGGAGCCCTTACTTAAACTGCAGTAATGTCTTGAAAAACTACTAGTATTTTGGGAATGGAACCTTCCATTGGTACTGACGGCATATATCGGAAGCACAATAAAAAAAATTACTTGCTTCCTGGGTCCAGATCGTTATTTGGCCAACAGTCAACTAAGTGCAAAACAAATTTAAAAAAAACAGACTGGGACACATGTAAGACAATGTTAACTAAAAGGATGACAACCGGCATACAAGACAGCTGTCAAGAGAAAGCCATCTTCATTGAACTTGAACAAATGTGACAGAGGCTTCAAGACAACAAGAAACTGGGTTACTGTCTGAGAAAATTACAAAACACTGAGGTTATTTAGTATGAGTTAAGATGGCTGGATGACTGGTATGTATTGAACTAAGAACAATTCAGGAGGAAAAGACTGCAGCCTATTTCAAGAATAATCAGGAAATGTAAACATATATGACAGATTTGGTCAAGCTGTATTAGAAAAGGTAACAAAAGCACTCATTACTGGTGTGGTAGACTAGGAATTTCAAAAATCAAAACTTGCACGATTTTTAATACCACTTATACTGTAATCAAATATGTCTGAAACATGTTACTGTACACATTTTTCAGGTCAAGTTAAATGATGCATCAGTTATATTCATAAAATCATAATATTTGCATACCATGTTGTTAATTTTGAATTTCCCAAAATATCAGACAATAATATAATATCACACAGTAAAAACACTCTTTTAGACACTATGAAGGACCTATGAAGATGAAGACCAAGACAGTTCTCAAAATGTTGGCTGATTGACGAAGAAGACTTCCTTCAGTGAACTAGGAAGGAGGTCAGTACAGAAGGAACTCTTTCGTCTCCTTTTGTAGTCCTCTCTGGAGTTCCACAGGGATCTGTTTTGGGTCCTCTACTTTTCAACTTGTTTATTTACGACATATGCCAAGTAATTAATCATTTTCGCTGATGATATCAAAATATTTTGTGCCATTAAATCTCCTAACGAATGCAATCAACTTCAAAATAACATTGACTCTGTACAAAGTTGGTGCACTGTTAACTTCATGAAACTCAATATTAGTAAAACTACAGTAATTTCTTTTTTCAGGAAAACCACTACTTTAATCTTTGATTACAAACTTTTTCAGTCCTCTATAACACATACCGACACTATTAAAGACCTGGGAATATTTATCGACTCTAAGCTCCGATTTCACAACCATGCTGACCACGTAATTTCACACTGTATTAAGTTGCTGGGTCTTGTTCACACATTAAACTTTTTGTTCTCTCCTCCTAATTGCCTGTATATGTTATATGTAACCTTAGTTAGATCCAAGCTCAAGTATGCCTCGGTCGCTTGGAATTCTATTATGACTACTGATGCAAACAAACTGGAATGTATCCAGCAGAAGTTTGCAGCCCTTTCCTACAATCGTTTCCTCCCCCAAGTGCATTACAGCTAAGCTGATGCTTTAGAGTATTTAAAACTCCATACCCTGCGTAAGAGAAGGCATTGTAGTGATGCACTGTTCCTTGTGCAGGTTTACTGCGGCTTTAAATGCTGTGCTTCCCTTCTGGAAGCTGTCGGTCTCCGCATCCCTGCTCAGAATCTGTGAGATTTTTCTATGTTCAGTTTTAGCCCTTTGACCAAAAACAGTCCTTCTGCTAGATGCGCATCAGCTGCTAATGTCGTGTGGAGGGGCTTGGATATATTTGAAACGAAAATTGTCACACTTCTTCACATTCTATAAAAGTATAATTTACTTAATTGATTTAAATTATTTTTACAAATATGATAATATATTTAGTTGCAATTTTCTTGTGTATTAACGTCCTCCATACTAATTGAATTGAATTGAATTGAAATCCCCCAAAATTCAAATATTTGGGAATGACATTAACAATTTAAAATTATATTTATGAAGAAATTAAAGGCAGATTAAATTTGGAAAATTACATTCAGTTCCCATCCCCTACCTAAAAAATATAAAGAATAAAATATATAAAATCTGTTGTTTTGTATGGGTGTGAAACTTGTCAATGATGAAGATACTTTATGAACTCACATTAATAGTAATATTGAGCTAATTTCAACCAGTGTCCTATGGACAGTGGCTAAAATAGTCTGACTATGCTTTATTTGGAATAACTATGGGTTGATTGTAAATACAGAAGTAGAAGCATGTCTGATAAGTTGAAAGTTTAGTTCACAATGAACCAATATCTGTGATAGTTATGAAATTCCAATGTGTTACTTACTACCTCCTACAGCTAGCAAAGCAAAACAGAAATTATCTGTATTACCAGATTTCTGGACCTTGACCATCATTTAGCATTTCAAACAGGTCATAACACTACTGAGTGGAAAGACATCCACTTTCCAAAATGTTATGTTCTATGTGGAATACCAGACAACAGACAAAGTCCAGAAATCCAGCAATACAAATTGTATTATTTCTTCATCAGAACCCTTTATAATTATAGAGACGTTGTGTACGAGCAGTAACAAGACTTTCAGTGTTGTCCAGTTACATACAAACTGGCCAAGAGAGGAAGGAATATGTCTATGGGGATTTAAAGGATAGAATCAAGTTTGATCTAATTATTAATTTTATGTCTTTATATGCAATCACTTAATGAATCAGCATCTCAAACACTGATGACTAATAGTTGTTTCTTGCCCTATCATCAATGGTTCTTCTGTTTCAACAACACAATGCTCTCTCCAGAAGCTCCTTCATTTATTCCAGTTTTAAAATGTAATGTCTTTGTAGCCATGTAACTTTTAAATGAGACTATATGAGATAATTCGTTTTTAACAATTTCTTCACCTTCACATTTCATTATAGTTTAGTTACCAGCAAAGTTCAGATGACACTTTTAAAATCACTCATGAAAAGTGATTCATACACATACGGAACAACAAACCCTGTTCACATCCAATGTGAGCTACAATTAACTGGTTTACTTTCCCAGATAAATTTTTCGAACCTGTCAAAAGTTCTCTGAAGGACAAATTCTTAGAAGAGTTTATCACCAGGGCTTGCCAAATCTACCATTATATGGCCTGCATAACCTATGTTTTGTCTGAATAACTGGTAGTTTAACCTTATGTGCAACACTGTTTGAGGTCTCAAAAACAGTTTCTATGCCAAAACACATTCCCATTTCTTTCTTGGCGATAGCTATTCCTTTTTATTTTATTAAATTTTAAATTTAGGCTCTTTATCAGTTCATAAAAAGTTATTCTTCATAAAACTAGAATATCAAGATCATTATTAACAGCAGCCAGAATTTTGGCAATTGTTGGTACTGAAGTGCTGAAATATAAACTATGCACCTTTCTCCAAATGGCAGTTTTAATCTTCAGATCAGTATCACTTACAATTGTTTGTTTCCTTGGGTCTGATTTTATGAGGCAGCTTAACTCACCAGTGGATTTGTATAAATATACTATATCATACATGCTACCAAGTGACACCCTCCAACTCTCCTTGAGAATCTTTCTTTGTGGCAAAAGTTCCAGAACACCCAGTACAACAGTTTTGACTAATGTGGCAGCATTTTATCGCTATCTGTTCAACTTTCATTTATGTCTAGTTTACAGTTATTTTGAATGGAGTTATCATATACAGGCTGGCCTAGAAGTCACTGTCTCCCTACTAAACTTCCCACTGTGGATCTGTACATACATGCCGTGTGCTGTTGTACACCACCATTACCCCACAAATGCTTCAGTGCATGTCACACTGAACATGGTGGTGCATCAGGCTGTGTTTCAAGCATGACAGCGAATATGCAGATACACTTTACGTACAGTGACGTTCATCACCTGGTAGGTTTAAGTAGGGGTATGATGACTCCTTAGCTATGCTTTCCCCATACATAGATTCTGTGACTTCATTTCAACAAGTCTGAATTGCCACATCTTTTATGAGTGTTCAGTGCAACAAGAACAGGGCATCTAAATTAAACTAACATTCCAAAATACTAAATTACCCGTACATTTGCAGGAAAATTGAATTTGACAGTTCAATCAAACATACTCCTAACTTTCTGTTACTTTAGTCTAATCTTGTCTAATCTGATCTTATTTAATCCAATCCAATTTCCTCAGAAATAGAAATATCACGCATCACATT
The DNA here is from genome assembly GCF_000696155.1 of Zootermopsis nevadensis. The sequence continues at coordinate 592,164 of NW_019059717.1, read as the reverse complement.
TCATAATGTCTCACACATACACAAAGACACACAGAAGACAAACAAAGACTTTAAAGGACAATTTGAAGGTAAGAAGAGCAAACTTACCTGGCTCTGAGACAACGTAACTGACGTAGCAAGAACCATCTTTTCGGTCCTTGAAGTCTATTCCTGCTTTGCTAGGACCCTCAACAGATATGGCAAGGGAACCAGCTCCTGCCTCACGAGTCCAAACATTGAATTCGCAGGGTTGGCCCTGTTCACCCCGTTCAAGACCTGGACCACCCGCATGCACACGGTGTGCACCCCCGTCTTTAAGAGGACCGACAGTGAACTGGAACGGCGACCCTGCAAATAGTCACATCAAAAACTGATCTGTCTCAATTGCATAACAAATCCCATGATACAGAGTATTCCTTGAATGGTCAACAGGAATATAAATGGTCAAACAATTACTTGCTGCTTTGGAAACAACGTCCATCAGTCATCACAGAACATGACCGAGGCAGTCCAGACTATGTCCTCATGAGCTACTTCCTCAATGTGCAGTTTTGCATTATCTTCCTGTCTATAACTTGGGAGTCTCATTTCTATAAAGTTTTCAACACAGACTGTATATGTCTTGTTTCCCAATAATGCATACAAAATTTTGGTTGTAGTGTATTCAGGAAGGTTACAATGGGCTGGACATGCAGCCCCTACAATTTCTATCAAGAATAATTTCATCACTGAATAAATATCAATCTAATCATATCTAAGTTACCACTGTACTAAAATTAAACATTAACTGATTATCTGTTCATGTACCTGGTATATGCACTTCCTTATATTTAACTGACACTGTGTGAACACCCAGTTCCTTTGGAACAAAGTGAACAGCATACAATCCATCTTCAACCTCATTGATCTCAGCATCCTCAGTCACTCCTCCAGGCGATGTCACCGTGGCAGAAAGGTCAAATGATGTGATTCCTAAAGGGGAGGGGAAAAATAATTTAATAACAAATATACCCAATTTTCACTGTTAAGCATCCTTTTCCAATTATTGTAACAGTTTTACAGCACAGATATAATTCTAAAACATCATTTGAAAGACCTAGATCTTTAGTAACAGTTTTACAGCACAGATATAATTTTAAAACTTCATTTGAAAGACCTACATCTTTTCAAATGCTTAGACTTTCCTGAAACATGCTAACAATATTGTCATCCAAATAAGACAAAAGATTCTCTTTAGTACGAGACCTGCTCAAGAGGTACAATTTTTCACTCATCTGAAGAGCAGTGCCCTACCTTGAATGTACAGCATGTGATTCATTAAGGGATATTATATGCTAAGTCAAAGTCTGTTCACTTGCCTGGCATCTTGAAGGTCAGCTTGCACTCACTGCCAACTTCTGTGATGGGTACAGCTTCTCTTTGACGCTGGATTTTCTCCCGTTGCCTGTTTGAGCCTTCGCCACCAACCTGGTCACACAACGTTTATTTTAGCAGTCATTCTGTTGTATCACTGCAATGTCATAATACTTTCCTGTTGTTGTTTTTTGCCCAACCTCCATTTTGTAGCTGTCTTATATTATGCTTATGAATAGGCTAAAGTGAAGGAAATAAGTCAAAAATGTTTATTATTGGCCAAAACAGATCAGTGCCTACCTTCACAGTGTAGGGTGAACCATCAACATGATGGTCAGCAAACTTGAGATTCACAATGTAGTAACCAGGTTCTGTGGGCTTATATGAGATGTTCAGAGTTCCATCTTCATTATCCTTGCACTGGATCTCTGCCTTGCTAGGACCCTCAATTGAAAGGGATAGACCACCATAACCTGCATTCCAAGAATTAACAGGTGGAGCATATGATCAACATTTAGCAAACAAAGACTTTAATTAGTATGTGCAATAAAATTTTGACAGTTCAAAATTCAAGAACCCAAACTTTTAAACAATTCTTAAGGCATTTCTATGCAAAAAGGTTATAATCTTTCTCAGAAACCTTGGTTATCACCTTTATAAGACAGATTTTGTTTCAGAGAGCTTCATTATACAGAGGTTTTACTTGCTCATTCTATAAAACTTCAATTATCGTAGAGTGTACCACCTTACACATTCCACTCTTTTGTAAAACCCTGGTACCAATTCAAATGTTATACTATATGCATTTAAAAATTATATCCTTTATTTTACATCCACACTTAATTTAGGAAATCCACTGCAAAACAAAACACAGGATTCACTATAATTTGAGATCTTTGAATTCTGTTCCAAAGCTTTCAGCAAAATATAAAGCACAGAGGCATGTTACTTCAGTTCTTCGTTTGTATAACAATAATGTGTGCTGTGACAAATGAATTGGTTACATAGTTCTAAATGATAATTTATGTAATGACTATGAATAACAATTTCAGAAAGATGCAAGAGGAAGCAATTATAGCCTATCTGAAGATATCATCCTTGAATTTTCCTTTAGAGATTGAGAAAAAACAGTAAATCTCATCATGATATTTCAGTGAACAGAAAGAACAGGGAAAATAAATATACTTTAATGACAAACTTGGATGGAAAAGGACTGAAAAGAAAGTGAGCAGAATGAATTTGTCAAGGGAAAATAAATATACTTTAATGACAAAATTGGATGGAAAAGAACTGAAAATAAAGTGAGCAGAATGAATATGTCAGGTCAGGAAGCAACTAATTTGAAAAACACTCTGTGGTTTTATTTTTTCACTTGAATGAAGTAGCATGTAGCTTATGTTTACCGTGTTATATTTTGGATTACTATGAAGAGAAAATATGTGACCTTAAACAGGACACATTGTACACCATAAAATATGTATTAGAATGACCTACCTGCATTTCGGGTGTCCACAGTGAATGTGTTGTCAACATGTGTACTGCCTTCCTTCAGAGCTGATCCTGACACCTTCACCTTCTTGGCATCTCCAACCTCTCTTTCTCCAACATTTATCTTGAAAGGTGAGTTGGCAATGTGTTTACCAAGGCGCTTCACAGACACAGTGTGTTCTCCAACCTCACGTGGAGTAAATGAGATTCCTGAATAACAGAGTGGAAATCAAGCATCAGTAGTCAAGACAGCTTCATGTATTCACTACTAACGAGACAATTCATCACCCAAGTATGTATGCTCTCCCAGCAATGACGATGTCTTAGTTAGTCTTGTCTCCAAAAGATATGCAATCCACGCAAAACCTGGCACAGCTGCACCATTCCTTGCCCTGGGTCTTCCATCCCTCTCAACCAGCCTCTAGTTACAACTACTCACAAAGCAGCAGCACTTCTCATTGTGCATGCCATGTATTGTGTTGTTTTTCACTTCAAGATTTCAAAATGAAATCACAACACAGCACTAGAATACACAGCCACAGAAAGAGTTATGTTAATACGGATGATACTTCTGGGTTTTATTTGTTATAGTATAAAATTTTTAAGCATGTAATCGTCTAGTCATGAGGTCGGGCTTGGGCTATGACCACCCATCAAGGATGAAGTAATGTTTCCGTTTTCAATACATTCACACCTGCACATGTCGCGAAGGGTCAGCGGAATACAGGCCTACATTTATCACTGTCAGCTGTCCTTTTGAAAATTCTACATTCAAGAAGTTCAAAACTTCTTGTAACTGGATACTTTGACATGCCATTGCAGTATTTCACCCCTAGGAGGTCAGCCCCCATTAATTTGGTTTATGCAAAAGTGACCTAGCGTCACAACGCAATCTAAACTGTCACAGTTGGCCTCGGATATTGAACCAACCAATCAGACAAAGGTTATTTTGACTTAGCGGGAAGTCGAACCAATGATGTTACAAAATTCAGATTTTGGAATGAGTGGGAGAAATTAATATATTTGAGAGACAAACTTCTTTTAGGTAGTGATGAGTTGCAGTTGTAAGTTGTTAGTTGTCAGTTATCAGTTGGTATAAGCTTGTCCTCGAATTGTAACAATATAAATTCTTAGTCGGTTATCATGGACGCATATGTGTATTCACTCTACTTTGTTCACAAACAAAATTGCATCATCTGCTAATATCTTGCGGAGGAATTAATTCAACAATCACCTGCAAATAAATACCAAAAGACACAGTTGAGGCGATCTTTAATTTAACCCTGTAAACCCAGCATAAGAGTCTCATGTCTCGTTTTACTCAAGAGCAGAAGAAGAGATGGTTATAAATCGCCGCAGACCCAAGGCCGCCCAAGAGAAGAAGAGAAACGGTTACAAGCTGTTGAGTAAATTCTTGGTGTACTAGAATTCCACTATATCTTGTTTAAAGCAACAATATGGAGTATTAAATTAAAGCAAAGCAGATGTAATATTTCTTCCCAGAAATGTTCATTTAACATTCAAATGTGCATACAATATAAAACCATAAATAGCTTAATATGGAGTTACCAATATTGCCATTTGGAAGCCGTTTCAAGAAGCATGGCTCTTCTAGTCCACTTGGTGCTTGGATTGAGGCATTCAGTGACCTGATGTCTGCATCTGAAACCTTTCCCGGGAATGACACTTCACTGCAGGAGCCAACTGAAATCTGGTTCCTCTTCCTTCCTTCTCCTGTTTAAATGAAGATTTCCTCACTTAATCATGCAACAGAGACTACGCACTTACATCAAGACAACCACAATAACAAACCACTGTTCTCTGCATTGAAAATGTTAGGAACAATGATGAGGATGAACATATATACACAGCAGACTTTTAGCCAAAAAATTGACAAAGTTATCCACACAGAAAACTGTACTGACTTTGACAAATTATGTATGTAAATAACAAAAATTATAATATGTGCGATTCATCACCCTGATGACGGAAGCAGTATGACCTCTGAAACGTTGGTTAACATCGACCATACTACACGGCGCAACAACCCAGAAGACAGAACTCTTCATACTAAGAATCACCCTGATGACGGAGGCAGTATGACCTCTGAAACGTTGGTAAACATCGACCAGACTACACATCACAACAACCCAGAAGACGGAAATCTTCATACTCACCGCTGTAAAAACCTCAGATCTTACAAGTTAAATGATGATGCCTGATGATGGTAATATGAGTCAAACATGCGACATGAGATATTTATACACTAATTTTTGTGGTGTGAACGACATACATACGATATAGAAGCTTTGATTGGATAAACTTGCATATAACCAGTAATTGTCTTCAAAAACACATTCAATTTTTTTCTCCTGTGTCTATTCACCAAAGCTATGGAAATTTACATGAAAGTTATAAGCACCAAAAGGATATATGTACAAATAACTCACATATCTGAAGAGCTGATTTAGTGCAAATTTACACGACATAGACACTAAAAACTTACCTGTTATCTTCGCATTGTAAGGACTGCCTTTAATATGCTTGTCACCAAACTTGACAGAGATTTTGTATTCTCCAGGGGCTGTTGGCAAATATGATACTGATACTGTACCATCTTTGTTGTCATGGCAGCTGATCTCTGCTTTGCTTGGACCTTCAACTGCCAGGGACAAACCACCTAAAAAAAGTAAAAAAAATTTTCTGGCAACCACATCCCAAGAAACAGCAACATATTTCAGTACTCTAGATCACTGATTCCAAACTTATTTCTATAAAATCCTGGGGTTCCAATAATTTCATAATCGTCAATTTTAATATAAAATAAGCAAACAAACAAACTATTAACACTATAAAAAAGACACTAGTGTCATTTGCGTTTCAACCTCAAGAGGTCATCATCAGTGGCAACGAAAATTAGTTCATTTAATCGAAATGGTTTAAAATTGGTCTAAATATGGTTTAGACCAATTTTAAACCATTTTGATTAAATGAATTAATTTCCCTGTTGCCACTGATGATGACCTCTTGAGGTTGAAACGTGTATGGCACTAGTGTCTTTTTTATAATGTTTAATAGTTCGTTTGTTTGCTTATTTTATATTCTAATACAATACACGGTATGCAAAGTTTTAAGGTCAATTTTCAATTAAAAGGGCCCCATATCACCCCTCTGTCCTCAACACCTTCAATGTATATTCTTCCCGGAGTATAAGGAAGTTTCAAACACATAAAAATTACAGGCCTGAGTGTGTGTATTTATATATTAGGCTCTTTTTCCTTCATATATGGCCTATACAAATCTCACTGAAACTAACACTATTCTTTATAATATGGGTCACTAACAGATGGAGAATAATGACAACTGTGAAATCTATTATGTCATAAAAGAGTGTTAAATATTTTGAATGTGCTAATAGGTACCTGCTCCTGCCCCCTTCGTTGAGATAGTAAAGTTGGACGGTTCACCGCAAACACCATGAGTAAGACCTGGTCCATATGCCGTCACATAGCCACTACTGAGGGAATCCACATGAAACTTGAATGGTGAACCTATTACAAACATAAGCATTAAGATATTTTAAAATGTCCAACAATATTTTTCTTATTTGCGTATGTACCACAAAATATAACAATATGTGTCTGTGACTTGTGTTCTCATTCTTTAACCATAACATCCTACTGCGCACAGAGACACATTTTTATCACATAAATTAAATAAGTATAAAAAAATTAATGTGGATGCCTGAAATGACTTCAAGACCACACACTCTCTTCTGTCTAAATGTGCACTAGTACAAGTACTCAACAAAAGGCAGAGTGAAGATAAAGGAAGAAAGATGACTGACAAGCCATAAAAAAGGCAACTTCCAAGAGAGTCTAGGTGGCATCCATTGCAACCCAGAACACCACAATTAACGCCTTCATCATCATGAAAACCTCAACAGAAGCAGATATGCTTACTTGGTTTCGCCATTTGAAGTGAATGGTAACAGACCACATTTGTCCACTCTCAAACACTTGGGAAGGTTCAACTCACCTTGAACATGTTCCCCATTGTATTTCACTGAGAGTTCATGCAGGCCTTCTTCTCTTGGCTCGTACTTGACACTTACTGTCCCATCCCGGTTGTCTTCAATGATTGGCTTATCTATGTTTCCACTTGGCATTTTTATTTCAGCTGCAAAATAAAGCAGTCATAAGTTGGATAGTGCATACAACAGCGTTAAAATACAAATATGTATTATGGCCGTTTGTAAACTAAAATCACATACCAAAATGGATAATAACTGAATCCAGTAATTGTAAATTCCCCCTCCGAAGTCTCACAAAATAGTAAATTTTAAACTCATCTTTATATTAATGATTTATGCTGCTCTGTTTGTAGCAGATTATTCATCTATTTTTCAGGCCAATTGGTTTCTACCTAATATGAGAGTTTATTATATCATATGATGTCATTTCTCAGAGAAACAAATCTTAAAATAATGACGAATTACAACCCTTTCACAAACAAATAATGACTTAGCTAATCAGAATTAAAGTGGTTTTTGTCAACAAAGTTAAAGGAGTGTCGAATTTTTTTTTACAATTTTTCACCGTAATAAATTGCAGCACAAGCTGTTCTGATTGCCCTGATGATAGAGGCAGCAAGGGCCTCTGAAACGCTGGTAAACTTTTACCACTCCACAACGGTGGCCGTAGCGATACGCACTATCGAATGACGCACGCATACTATGGGACACAGATGACCTAAGTTGTCGAATGTCGTCCATCTCCTCAATTTTATGACTAATGTACTATGTTTCCTTCGGTCTGACAAATGTGCTACGTTTACGAGCTGATAAACATCCAATGACCATCAACGTCCATTTTTTTAAGTTTTAGACAAGAGCCAAGTAGCCTTAGGATGCTATAGTTCCTCTAAGCACATTAAACAAAAGAAGATTTTCATTCGGATTTTTATTAGAAAACAATAAATGGATGAAAAAACTGTCTGAATTTATTTTGCGTCTTTCAAAACAAGTATGAAATGTAACGGCAGAGTGATAAGTATTACTGCCTCATATTCGGGTGGTCAAGGGTTAAAATTTAGCCGGACACACGCTATCCTGACTAGTTCTCGGGGATTTCTTCAGTCTCTATGGGCAAATTCCGGTGATTCATCACACTGATGATGGAGGTAGTAAGCTCCTCTGAAACGTCTCTCAATATCAACCATACTACACAGTGCTACAACACTGAGACCCTCTTGCAATTACTGTATGATACAATCTTCCCACATTAATGCCAGCTTCACAGACTGAGTGTGTTACTTTTACTCTGGAACATTAAGCATCATGTGTCTCATCTGTTTAGGTAGGGATAACAGAAAATATACTGTGACATCACTGCAAGCCGTTGGCAAAAACAGTAATTACTTCGTTCCTCCTAACTTACCCCAGTCTGAAGCAACCCAACCCATAATCCCGTCGAAATTTATTTTCCTTTTTAAATCATAGTTATTTTGGGACGATGGTCTTATGTAGGCCTACTAATGCTCCACGGGCCATATTTCTTACTTTTACTGACAGTTGCAGGACGCCCTCTTTGACTAGCTAGCTAATGAATGGGGGACCAATGCTTGCATTAAAACTGTCAAATTTAAAAAAAAAAATAATCAAGAGATTTTGCTTTACTTAAATCGCTACACATGACGAAAGCATTATCAAAGTTTAAATTTAGTACACTGGGTTAAAGGAGGACACAAACCTGTCCTCAGCAAAGTGCAAATGAACTCATCAGAAATTACAACACCAGACGAAATGGAACTATCATCTCCGTAAGGCAAAAATATATCAACAAAAAAGGGTTATCGATTTACACATCGGGGGTTGTTTAAACAAGACTAAAAAGTGGGGGATCTTTTTTTAAGGGATCGTGATACGCCTCGGAGCTTCTGATTAAGAGCGCTCCATGTCATTCTTGGTTTCTTTCCTCCATGTCAAATGCCAAAAAAGTTAACTCCTTGTTCGCGACTTGCCAAGACAATTCTACCCTGACTGAAGTTTTGCCTTCCTCAGTCCCTCCAATTGAGTATCGATGCAATGCACTGAAGTAAGCCACGACCGCTTTTCGCTGGTGTCCACGGAGGACACAACTCTGCAGCTGATACAGCGTCGTTAGTAACATACGAATCGATTAACCGATAAAACGTATGCCTTTAACACGTGTCTCCTTCAAGTACAAGTTTTCACCCATCACCATCTCCAAAAACAGTGGTTCTTCTGGGTTGGTGCACCGTGTAGTCTGGTAGAAGTTTACCGACGTTTCAGAGGAGTTAGTTGCCTCCATCAGGGGGATACCTCCGAAACGTAGGCATATTTTACAAGACTACATGGCGCAACAACTTAGAACACGTCCATCTTCATTCTCGCCGCCATGAGAACCTAAAATCTCACTACACTGTTGCGTTTTAACACCTGTTAATGAACGACGCGCAGGCCTAACACCAGAATTAAAAAGACTATACAGCCAATTTTCATTTCACTAGTAGAAGAAATAATAACTTTATTAAAGAGTTCATAGTGCGTGAAATATAATATTATGTCAATATTTTCCAATACCATGCACCTAGTAAAGTCTATGGAATAAAAGAATAAGTTCAGTTCCCCTGAACACCTTGCAATTGGTCAGCAGTTTGCACAAAACACTGCATGAATGCGAAGGTATTTTTTATTACAGTCGCCTGGATTTCTCAGTTGAGAGTAAAAGACGCAAACCGCTTCAAATTTTCAGGCAACGTGTTTCAACTTGATATCTGCAACTACGTGGCAAGAAAACTGTTCTGGTAAGCACTCCGTTGGGCGCCCTCGTAAACTTATTGCTATGAATAAGGTGTGATGAAAACAGATTAACGGGAGGAATGTTTGGTTATCGTCATGCTGACATCCAAGTGTTTGGTTAACCCTTCTCGTGCTGAGACTTCCAGCAGGAAGTAGTATCTTTTTGTTTTACACTTGCATGCTAGCTTGAAAATTCATTTTGTCGGATGCTACAAATTGTAAGCTTAAGAATGTCAGGGAATAGGTTTGTTCTCATGTCACACAAATCGATATATCTTGTTCGTGGCATTTACAGTGTCAATATATGCCCTCATACATTTACCCCAGTAAAGTGACAATCTACGGAGTGGACGGCTGGGAGCAGATTCCTAAGGGCAAAGATGTCTGTTCTGGGATGCTGGCCGTGTACTCTTGTATAAATTTGCCGACCCTTCACAGGTGCTTAATGCTTCCATCATCAGGAAGATTACACGGCTCAATATCCCAAAAGACAGCCATCTTCATAAACGTCGCCGTGAAAAAATGAAATCTCGCCCATGTAGGGCGTTTAGATTTCTCTCGCCCACGTCTACACGGGCGCTGGGACCATCGATTAACTGCGTATCGAAGGCGTGAAAATGGCAACAGGCCACTCACATCTGTGTAATGGCAATGTTATACAATGATTCATGTTGTGAACACCATGCAGGCTGCCTGCTCACGCTATTAGAGATTCTAACTCTTACAACGCACACTACTTCCAACTGTAAGTCAGGCTTAGGTAGGCAAGATGGTGGTTCCACGCATTCTGTTCATCGGAAGAAGGGAAATGAGTGAACAGCATCACGCTCCGACCACTTTAAACCACCGAAAAATCCTCCGGTACTTATTATATAAATAACAGAATGACCCCTGTCGAGAATTGAACTCATCGTAACTAAAACATTTCGCAGTAAATTCGTAGGCACATTTGTAATCTATCACTACATAAAAAGTGGCTTCGGAATTTCACAAAAATAAGTTTTTAGTTAAAGTGTCGAGATTGATTAGGCCTGTTTTATTGGTTTAATTTGGTTTCAATTTGTTTCTTATGTAATTTTAGTGGTGTTTTATATTTCTACCAGTGTTTGTAACAGGCACACTGCAACAAAGGAACTGAACTGAATTTAATTACTGTTAAACCTACTAACATAATCGTTACAATAATAGGATATATAAGGCCTGTATCAGGAAGTACTAGGATCAGAATGTTTATACAACCTAAAAAAATTTTAAAGGCCACTGAAACAATCGTTTGTCACAAGGTTTTTTTATTTGATCAGCTTAATTTAAGTCACTATCAACCGCTGAAATTTGTGCACTGCCGAGTAATTGTAAGTTCACTGTAAATTATAAACTGGGAAGGATGTGGAAGGAAGCAATCGTGGTCTACTTGAAGATAGGTCTACTGTCCTAGCGTTTGCCTATAAGAACTGACACATTCTACATCCTCTTCAGTCAGGATGGCCTATCCGCGGCCTACAGTCTGTATCACCGTTGCGCTAACCCGCTGGGAACAAAGCAGTGTCATGAGGGACTGTTCCGTTTCACCAAGAGTCGTACGTAACTCGGCACGCAGTAAAACTGCATTCCAGTTCGACAGGCTCCCATCCATACCATCTTTCAATAAGTGCCATAAATCAGATGCAAGAATTTGGCCGCGGTCCAAACACGCGGTTCAGTGTCTGCACCAGAACTGGCTACAGGAATTCAGGCGCAGGGCAGTCACGTGGATTCTGGTGTGACTCCAGAAGACATGCAAGCTCTTACTGGGTCACACAATCTTTTTATCTAAACGACAAGAGTGTAAGCCTCAATCAGCTGGCTAACAAGGCCTGGATGCCAGCAGCTGGCTAAAATTGTACTTTACCTTATCGGTTTTGCTGTGTGTGACTTCCACTAAACCACGAAAGAAAAGAGACTGTTTGCTTTTGTAGTCGGAAATTCGCAAAATCCAAACAATCTCAAAAAGTAAATTTTACCAAGGACCAAGAAGCCTAATTTACCCAGCAGACATCACTTCGTTTGCGGACCAAAAAATGCCTTAAGCCTACAAAACAAATCATCTGACGGATAAGCTTTGATCATGGTCCTGCAACTCGCTTGTCTAAGTCATCACTCAACTCCAAATCTCAGACATTGCGTTGTGTACACATGCTGAAAGTCTGATACTGAAAACTGCGAGTGACGAGACCAAGGTATGACGCTATACACGCCAAATTAATTAATTCACGAAAGTTACCAGGCCGGACATTCGTAGTGTGTTGTCGTTTATTGCAATTGTCTGCAACCCTTTTTGTCCTTTGGATACTACGAACGAGATACATCGTTTAGGAAAACAATTACTTCTGTTCTGAATATCTTTATTGTTTGATAATACTCGTATCGGTGAAAATAAGATCTTCTAGCGCAATATACTGTACAAAATGATTCATTTCGACTTCGTCCACAGTCTAAATTATAAAATTCACAGCGTTTCGAAAGCTGCATTCTGCTTTCCACGAAAGCAAAGCCAAAAGAAAAATCTTACACAATATAACACATCATCAGAAACCTTCGAACTTCGAGGAAATCAGAATTCAGCTTTCGAATGTTGAAAAACGTTTTATTGTTTAGACGACGGACAAATCCCAAGAAAATAATTCTACAATGCCTAAGTCACCACAAACCAAACAAACACTTGCCAAGTTACAGAACCTTCTTCGGTATTAATATTCGGGGAATTTTCCTGGAGAGACAGACGAAAACCTCGTCAGAGGCGATATCTCTGTTCCAGTCCTCCCGGTGACTCAACATCTGATCCGAGGACCTGTCGACAGGGAACGTGGCTGAGCATGCAATTTCATTAGTGAGACGTTTCACAGTTGCTACATGTCTCTGTGACAAACCTGCAGCTAGTTTGTTTTCTTTGGTAAATCACCAAGAGACGAAGACTCGTTGAATCCGCTCCTTGGACCGGATCCATCGAGCGCAGTTCAACCACCACTTGCAAAACGCGATGAGGTTTACTTTGTACATAATATCCATCCACCCGCAGCTGCGGCATGAAGATGCTCCCGACTCACTGACGTTTTCAGAGTGGCGCCAAACCGAAGCGAGTGTTTGCAAACTGATACACTGCTTCGTCTGATTTGCAAAAGGCCTGTGTACAAATTTAGTTTGGAGAAGTAGGATCTGATGTTATCACGGTGATTAGTACGAAGATGGCCGTCTTAAGATGCAGCCATCTTAGTCGGCATAAGCCGTGGGATGGATGACAGAGGTTCGATTCACGGCAAGGGCAGATGTTCTTCTCGTGACTACCGCGTCACGA
>NW_019059717.1:549680-566290 GCF_000696155.1 Zootermopsis nevadensis | reverse complement strand
AGTTTGTTGCTTTTGTAACTGGATATATACTTAATCAGTGAACATTAAAGCTTGTAAATTAATTGTTAATTACACATATAATGTAACTGGGAGATAAACGGATACAAAAAACAAAATATGGGTATTAAATTCCGAAGGTCCACACACAAATTCCCTAATTTTAGCGGTGTATATGGTGTGTGCGAGTGCGCGCGTGTATATAATTCGTACACTAAGTCACCAGAGGTCAATGAACCATTATAGACCAGTTCATTTCTATGAGTAGACGATTTGGAAGTTATATACGGACTTCGGCATTTTCAGGGATCTGTACAGCATTCCAAAGATAATAAACACGTGGGCCTGTTCTCGGAATGGGAGTGAGTCAGCTCCAGACAAACTACACATCGCAGTCCCCTGTAAATCGAGACTCGGTATTCCTACACACAACTAAGAACGAGCACTTCCTCTTAAAAACTCTTCATTTCTTATTTAACAACAAGAATTCGCATACACATCGCGACATAAGTAAAGCAAGCGATCAAACGTAGAAAAAGTAGGATTTGAGGTTTTCATGGCGATGAGTCCGAAGATGGCTGTCTTCTGGGTTGTTGCGCCGTCATCGTCCTGAAGATGGGGGTAGTAAGGACCTCTGAAACGTCAGTAAACTTCTACCGGACTACACGGCGCAACAACATAGAACACATCCATAGAATACATTAAGAGATTTCAGGTTATCCCGGCAGTGAAGATGTTGATGCTGGTGTTCCAGGACTTGACGCCGTAAGGACTTGCAAGTAATACAAACATTTCGGAGAAACATACTGTCTCCAACTTCAGGGCTGAAAGAACGGAGGATAGATGACATAGAGTGGTGATTGGAAATCAGAAGACATTGAAGAACCGATAATTAATTACACATCACCGCGATAAAACCAAAGTTTTATAGTTACATTTCGCTGTGGCTCCCGGGTGTTCATTCTGTCAACATTAACTCTTACTTACACAAGAAGTAACATATCGATTAGAGTTTCTGATGGCTTTAGACACCATCATGTCTTTCAGTTTGTTCACATTTCTTGAACACCATGGCTGAGACACTTCTTCTTTAACAAATTTCCCATAAAGAGAAGCTCAGTGCTGTCAAGTCTATCATACGAGGCTGGACTTTGGCTCCTTTCGACTAATCCAACGACCCACAACTATAAAAATCTATTCCATCTCAACCCTTTTAAACTAGTGGTAAATATATGTACCGCCATTTTATAAACTGTATTTTGCTCATGTGGTATCGTATGATTCTCAGAAGAATAAACAGCATAAACCAAATAATCTTTGAAACTGAGAAACGTTGTTTCAGGTTCTCAAGGTTACGAGGATAATGTCTGCCTTCTGGGTTGTTGCGTAGTGTAGTGTGGTAGATAACCCTGATGATGTAGACAGCAAGCACCTCTGAAACGTCCATAAACTTCTACTAGACTACACGGAGTTACAACCCAGAAGAGAGTCCTATTATATTAATTTCAGTAAGAGGCTCATTAATCCATTTATCTGCACTGTTGCATTTCCCATAATTACTCGTTCCCAATGCAAGTACAAAAAACTTCTGCACTTATGACGAGTGAGTGTTCTTTCCCGTGTTTTCTCAAGTCATAAAAATAGAATGTGTAAACGAGACTTTTGAGACAAGCTGTCATGTAAGGCAGTGGTTTCCAAGCTTTTCTGGCGAACCGCCGAGTGTCTTCGTACTAGTAATTATGTGGCTGGGAATAAAATTAGGTGTGAAGAAGTGAAGTCCCCGCTCACCATTAATGGGACTTTAGAGGTGGCTCTTCGTAAAACTTTCAATAAACGTAAAGTTTTCTGAAGTTAAAAAGCTCGAACAAACTGCATGTTATTATAAAGTGATTTATATATTGACTCTTACCAAAATACAGTTTATGAATTTCCATAAGAATGGTGATATCAAAGGTCGCAGCTGAGTGGTAAGAGCCCAATAGTTTTTAATAATTTCCATTAATCCTTCCCACAAACTGCAAGGATAGTAACACCTTCAAAAAAGCCAAGATCGCTTCTTTCCACATTTCTCCAGCTCTTCATTCACAATCGTCTTTCAACTGATGCTACAGAATTAATTAACCAGAAAAAGTCATTTAATAAACAAAGCATCAATAAATACTGGTTACGTTCCTGACTATTCTACGAACTCCACTTGGCTAAACAATTTCATTGCCGCGGTTGGCAATATGAGAAAAAGTTTCTGAACAGAATCTTAACTTCTGAGAGCAAATGGGTGATGGAGAGTAAACACACTTCAACAAATACAATTTTACAAATTAAATTTTAAAAAAAACTAACCACATTCCTTCAATCAGAAACACGAATGACTCAGGATTCTGGATTAAACCATTTTATTTCTTCGTTGTGGGATATTAAAATTCTCGCAGCACTTTCTAGCCCTTAAATTGTGAGAAATATTTTAGTTCGCACTCGCGTAATTTATTTTACTGCACTTCTTACCATTGGTGTCAGGATGATACAAGTAAACTCTGTTTGTGCAGCGGTAAGTAGACCAAGTCGACGATCTAACGAAGCATCATAAATGCCTCGGATAATCCAAAGTTCACTGACTTCTGAAATCGTCTCAGTTCATCGTTTGCATTGACGTTACGATTAACACGGCGCGGCATTCAAACGAAAAAGAAATTTCAGTGCTTGTGAATGAGTCCAAAAATACGAATGCGTCAGTGCCAAGTCGTTTCCCTCCACTTATTTTATAGTTATTGTACATTATACCAGCACATTTCCCGTCATGAATATTCGCGAAAATCTATAGCGCTTGAAACACATTTTATTAAACAATGTTACAAAACAGTATATAAAAATAAAAGAAACATTACTAAATATTTGTTTAATTAGGGTAGCTGCGAAGCGTTAACACATAAATATCTATGCCTCCATTACCAAGGTAATAAGTCCCCCTGATGATGAAGGCAGTAAGCTCCTCTGAAACATCGGCCAACACCTACTACGGTGCAGCAACACACAGGACAGATATCTTCATCTGTTAAAATGTAACTGACCATTTTCAACATTTCACTTTTAAGCTCGGGTATTTCATGCAGATATATTTCAGGATAATAATAACTGAGCTTGATGCTCATTTGTAAGGTTGTTTGGCTTCCATATAGATATTTATTCATTACAAAACGTGGTATAATTAGTTTTCTCGAAGGCCTTGCTGTATGCTACTTCTCTTTTGAAAGTCTCACGTAAACAATAAATCTAAAACCATCCTACCTGAAATTATTCGGTAATCAAAAAACTATTGCAGATATCAGCTTTTAGTACAAAATGTTAATCATAAAACCAGCAGCTAACACCAGCCTTTCCGATACTTATTTGCTGTAACTAATCTTCAGTGCCGGTATATCAGATTATAAACAATTTCAGGCCTATATGTTTACCAATTTTAATTCTTCCACATGCAAAAATTAACTTCAGATATGATTCTTTGCTAAATCTAATAGAATAGTTTGTATTTTTTTTTCTTTTTGTATTTATGCTTACGCACAATGAAGGAACATCGGCACACACATGACTGCTTTAAGTCGTAACTCTGAATATTCTTGGATATAATAATGTGCTAAGAAAATGTAAAAAAGGAGGAAATAAAAATATCCCTTTCTTTATGAACTACACGAATATAAAAAAACGAGAAAGATTTGTGTAATACAGGATCCATATACACTATATCTGATGTCTGTGTACATAAGATTATCTTAGTGCAATGCAGGTTATTTAAATCATAATTATATGTGTATATATATGCATACATATATATACTACTACAAAACCAAAAAATATAATCACCACTACACAGAACTATGTAGTAAGTTACATAGTTTTCCTGATACCGCAGCCAGAATGCATCAGTCAATAGGAGACTGGCTACGAGCTGCATGCCGCCTTTCAGTTTTCGGCTACAACGTCTAGACCAGCTCTAGAGCTTTCTGTTTCTGTTTCCAGTCCAATGGGTAAATGGGAGAATAAAGCGGGTGAATCACGAAGGTGACTGACTACTCACCCAGTCTAGTGTCGAGGTCCGCAGAGCTTGGAGCGTTAACCCTCACACCTCCCCTACGCCTTCATAACACTGCGTTCAGGCATTAACTTTAACTATAAACCCACATATTTCCTCTACGTTTATTTCGTACACACAATACAGACTCCAAAGCCACGACGCGGCACAAAAGTTCATGAACTTTGCTAAACTAACCAAATTTTTGTTTCATTAACACAACGCAAGATCAACGTTACACATTAATTCTTCGCCAAATTAACAAAGAACCAACCTTGCAATTCCAGCACAACGGTTTTGGGGGGCCCTTCCACGGGAAGCTTGGCTCCAAGACGCGGCTCATCATTAAAACACTAGTGCTGAACATGGCAACCGAGAAGAGACTGTTCTGTACGGCCTGCAACACCAGGCTGTTTTGATACGCCATACGTCAATGGAAAGGGGGGAGATCATAACACGCCTTTGTCAATAGACCTACTTTTCTAACACACAGCATCACCACAATTTCTTACAGTGCAAGTCCTCTCATGCTGAAGAATTTTCAAGAAGCAACCAAGGTGGGAACCAAAATGCTAACGTCGATGTTAAATTATTGCGGGAAAAAATAAATACCACAAAGAAAAAAAGCATAAACTGTGCAAATGTTATCATCAGGGCGATCATCGCCAAGCTGATGGAGGCAGCAGCACCTCTGAAACGTCAGTAAACTTCTACAACACAATTACGCGAAACAACCCAGAAGACTTATCTCCAGCTTCTGTAGCTGCTAACATTCCAAGGAAGATATTGCCTGCACCATGAAGCTACTCCAGGCGTGTGATAAATATTGTTGTGGTTGTTGTTGTCGTCGTCGTCGTAGTATCCATCAGTACCTTCCAACATCACCGGTTGATACGTATGTATAAGTATAATAATATACGTTTAAATCGAGCAAGATAATTCTACCACTTCTGGGTCTGTCCACAGTAAGCCATTAACTTATTCCTAGTTAGGTATGTGACCAATTGCAGGCAGCATCGTCTCCTGTAAACCTCTTCAAACGGCTTTTTAGTGCCGACTTCTGCTGGCATACTTTATGACGTAGCCCCTGTTGCTGTCTTAATACGCCACGTTCCTCAAATTCCACTTTATCAAAGTTCTTCTCTGAATATCTTTGGCTATGGTAATATATTACTAGCTTCTTTATCTTGGGCTTTATTCGTCGTCCGTTGAAAGCTTTTTAAAAGTCTTACGCATAAAAAATCCTTAGTCTTCAGGTAAAGCAGGAGAAACCTACTCTGTTGAGTCCGGTAACTTGGTCTACCGGACAGAACAGATGTCCTCCTCCCTATCAGAAGACAAAAGACGAAACATTCTTCAAAAAGTTGCAGCTTTTAACACTTTTAAAATTAAATTTAATAATAACGACAATAACCGATTACACTCATTTGCTATGATAATCACTATCGAAATGCCTCCAGAATTCCGTTTCAGACACACCTGCAGATTCTGGAAAACCCTAAGTAAGCTTCATCTATCCATCCTAACTAAATATACTGCAAATATTTATCTTCACATCTTATTCTAAGCTACGAGAGCTTCGTAGTAGCGCGTTGTTAATACATTTTTCAGTCTTTCGTTATTTACTGGCCTCAATCTTTGATATATTTCATAATATCACCGGATACAGCTATTAATGATATTAACAGTATTCATTCTAAATTACAAATAGGTTCGAAGGAATTGAATGTAATAAGAGATGTATTATTTTATTTCCTTAATCGGCTCCTGTAGCTGTTGAGTTAGAAAGTTCTCTCGTCTCTCACACGCGTAGAGAAACAGCTAAATGCAACCCACAGTTCCTACACAACACTGATGCAGTCCTCATGTTTTTCAAATTATTTTGATGCGTTTCCAGATGCTTCAACAATTACTCATCACCTGTTTACTTCACGCACGCTGAAGATTCATCGTAAGACTCTTGCATTTTCAATTTCCACCTTCACCATCTGCTAGTATGGCAATGTCTCCCATCAGACATTTCCTCTTTCTAATTCGGACTACGATATCCGAATAAACTCGCAACATCATAAAAACAAAATTTCGTCTGTGTATTCACATACCTTTAAGTTTGAATACAAACATAAACCACACACCGAATCACGTTCGGGAAAATATGCCTACTTCGTACTGTTGTGTCTTGCGACTGTCTCATCAGTCACAAATTCCAGTTTATTCTAACATGTTGAAATTACTTTATTTTTAAATCTATAAGCGGCTGACGATCCGTTTCACTTTACTTCTAATCTTTGTGCATAATCAGCATGTTTATTTCTTGATTATTCAGTGGCTTTCTACTGCTTACGCGGGTCGAGATCTCTCCTATGAGTGACGGAAGTATGACGTAAACATTGCGTCTCTTCCAAGCAAATGATACAACGCTTTAAAAGTTTTGGTAAATTTTAGTACAAAGCCATTTTATGACTGTTATGAAGTTACACCACGTAAACTTCCGTTTGAGCTTAAGTGTCAAATACTTAGACCAGGGGTAGCCAAATTCAGGCCCAATTTTGCTATGGCAGCAGCAGGAGAATTCTACTTGGACTACTAAGATCTACAAAACGTTCACAAAAGCCTATTCTCTGAACAATGACTACCCGACAGATGAAAGCTGTCAGCACACTTAGTTGCCAATTTCAAAACATTAATGTGGTTAGCGTGATGTAAAAACAGATAGAAAGAAAAAAACGAGAAATTAAAGAATAAAAAAATCAAGAAATGTAGAAGAAAACAAGAGTGCACATAAATAATTATATAAAAATAAAACAGAAGAATAAAAGTGAAGAGATGCAACAGACGAAATACTTGTCTAAATTTCGAGTTGGTGTATAATAACGAGACTGCTAATGTTCATGTCAGTCAACCTGATCCATACTGAACAGATTCACGTTTAATTCTATTAGGCTAGATCTCTGATCTCCAGCCGGCTAGAGCTGGCTAACGATGCATTTTGTCTGATTGGTTCTGCTGTGTTCCAGTGTAAGGAGTACCACTGTACCACGAAATTAAGACACAAGATCTTGTAATCTTCGTTTCCGAAAGTGTTATCCAGGCTAAAGTGGCTAACACGGTTAAAATGATAACGACCTGCTGTCTAATATTTATTTTATAGAGACAAAGACACTATATTGAGCACCTATAATTCCATTAACAAATCAGCTAACACCCTACCCACCACCTATGTCCATCGTTCACATCCACAAGTCTGTCATCGAACAATGTTTACATGAGTAGCCAGCCCTTCTGTATTTCAGTCCCGGGTGTCTTCTGCGATGCATCCTTCAGCCGGGGCTTGAAATTAATCACTCAACAACTAATTACTTTTATACTTCGTGTTCGACTTTTCAGCGGAGGCAGTGAGGAATGGTTTGATATGAGTTACTGTTACGGTAGCCTGGGTATAAAGTGACGTGTAAAATGTAAATGTACTATCCTAAAACCAGCCCGATGTTACAATACATCTCTCAGTAACGTTCCATCCATGGTTGCTATTATGGCGGAATTAATATGTTTATGAAGAAAGTAAACTGTCAAACTCAAATATACTTATAACTATTTATGCGCCCATGGTGACAATTTTAATACTGGACGTTACATAGTTACAAAATTCAAGTTAAATTTAGGAAATAAGGGGATAATCGAAAAAATCAGATGAGGAACTTGATTTATCCTCTCTTAAGTTCCTCTGTCTACAGTTCGATAGTATTTTACAATCAGGATTTATGAGGTTCTTTAGCACTATAATCTAAATCGTCATCCATAAATGATGTGTCCTCCAGAAGAATTGCGAGGTACTAAGGGCAAAAAGTCAAGGTACAAATAAATGCCAGTACCAAGAATCCGAAATAAACTAAATTCCTGACACCTCACCCAACACCTCCCTTCTAAACAAATTTCGTAACTTCTTCCACGTTTCACAATATTTCGGGAAGTCTTCTAAACCTTGCCTTCCCCCTCCCCCAAATATGGCAGCGGCATCCTCCGTCGCTCCAAGTGAATTGCGGAACAGTATCTTAAAATAGGTCATGGGCACATTCTCTGCAGTTTAAATCAACTAAACTTTATAATTTTCTAGGCACCTCCCCAAACATAGAGAAAAATAAATAAATATAAATTTACTAAACTACTCCAAAATATAAAAAATCCATTTAATGAGGCCAGAGGTCAAATGGCTTTAGCCAAAACCAACACATGGAGGCCATAATTCTTTAATTACGAGCTGCTTAACAGACATCCGTGATCCAAAGCAAAGAACGCCGGAACATTATCGAAAAGCATGAACACCATATGCTCAGTTGAATGTGCAATAACTTGAACGACATGTTTCGGTCCAACGAGGCCATCATCAGGTTCAATTCCCTGCTTCTATGTCACTACATTGGGTATTGCGTTTTCTCGATCTGATTATTCTAAATGATCCATCGCTGACTTTGCTAACCATTTAGGCAGTCTCAATAGCAAACGAATCCCTGGGTGAAAACTAACTCTACAGCCGACGAACAATGAGGCTCAGAAGTATATTAATTATGTTCTTATTTGTTCTGGCGCCGTGTGGACTAGCCGGCAGATGCCAACGTTTCGGAGAACCGCAATGTCTCCATCTTCTGGGCTGAAGCTCTGAAGATGGAGACAGTATGTTTCTCCAAAATGCTGGCATGTACCGATGGGTGAACACGGCGCCAAAACCCAGAATAACATTAGCATGCTTCGGTTTACTACGGTCCGATAAAATGATGCCTCTTGAATGGTTTGTCGTAGGATGAGAATTTATAATTTTAATTTAATCTTCAGGGCTGCAGCCCTGAAGATGATGCCAGTACGCTTATCCGAAACGATGGCAACTACCGGCCACTCCACACGGCGCCAGAACCCAAAAGAACATCAAAAACATGGCCACCGTTATGAAAACCTCAAATCTCACATGAAGAATGTTAACTCTAAGAGCATTCAGGCTCTGATTTCATAATTCCAGCATATAAATTTGAAAACAGCATTGGTCCAAGCAAAGGTTATGTCTCGCAATTAATCATTATCGAACAAACAAACGTCTTATTTAATTTTCACGTTCAGTCACCGTCACTAGCACACACCAACTACGGTTAAGTCCTCGCCTCCAATCTCTATCCTGAGCCAGACGAATGTAATTCACACCCTTCAACCCCATTACCCTACCAAGATCCGTTTTAATACATGTTCCGGCCTACGCCTTCTGAGTGGTGTTTCTTAATTCTGTCACTATAAGGTGAGTACATAGCTTCGTGTCCTTGACCTTTCCTTTCTACGCACACAAATAAATTGACCCGCTGGTCACAATGTTTATTAACAAATATCGTGACCTGATATCTAACAACTATGACGCCAGTGTAAGCTTCTAGCACCAAGCTGAGGAAACTAGAGAGGTCGCTATTCTTGGCCTTTCCTTCTGACCTAAAAATAACTCCAAGGGACATTAAGTAATAAGGTTTAAACCCGATGCTCGGGCGGAAATATGGTCGGACGCCTACGATGATCCCACCTGCTCTCCTACTGAAACTGCGATTAATCAGAACACGGACGGCTACTTGGCCAGCATTCCTCACAAACATTCTCTACATGGTTGCGCGATTAACATTCAACTTGGCATGCACCTGGCAATGTTGCTCGGGTAAGTAATATCGTCCGGTGGTGAGGGGGGGCATTTCGACTCATGATGTGACACAGTCTACATCACAAGACGAGTTTAATGACTTGGATATCCGTGATCCCTACCAGACACTACATCAAAATCTGTACGGCCATACGTGACAAGGACGACTTCTTTTGGACAATGTAACAATTCTGGAAACAAATGCTTTCAATAACACGACAATGTTCTAATTTTATTATATCCTTCTAGTATTTTGTACTGTTCGGAAAAAAGTTTAATGCGTTTGTTAGATCTATACATAAACTATTAATATACATAAATACTTCCATGGGTCAGAGTTCTTAGAGAAATTAATGTTTTACACTGAGGTATTTTGATTCAGTTCATATTCTATTTTCCAGGATCCATTTTAAAATTATTCTCATACCTACGCCTGGATATCCCAAGTGACATCTTCCCTTGGAGTCTATAAACTAAAACTGTGTACTGTTTTCTTGTTTCCATCATGCATGCAAGATGTTGCACCTAACGAATAGGCCTATTCGTTGATATAATACATCCACGCTTAGACGAGACAGCATGTTACTCCAAAAGTCGGTAACTACCTACAAGACTACACGTTGTTACATCCCAAAGATCACAAACTGAACTGTAGAGAAATAGCCAACAGTGATTTAAATAGTAGGCCTGTAAGTTACTATAACAAAATTCCTGCGACTGTTTGAAGTCCTGGAGCACTCTCGCCAGGAACAGGCTAATAACCTACTTATGACTCACAGCGACACACAAATTTTATTATTATTAGTGTAGTGGCGCGTCTCGTTCATCCCAGGAAGCAGCAGACACCGTAATAACCAGAAAGAGACGCCTCCACATCCCGATGCCTGGATCATCCGATATCTTCCTGCCTTCTTGAGAACCCTCTACCGACCTGGAAACACCGCCAATACTAAAGCCTACTATTGAGCACAAGTCTGAACCATGTCCCTTCCTCTCATCACAGTTCCCAAAATCCAGTACTGTAGTCTCCCCGATTGAAAACGACCGATTTTACAGCCCCACCAAAATTCTGTGCGCATTTCCTGTCTCCCCCATCCGACCTGCGTATTCAGCACAACCCATTTCCAGCTGACTGTGTTAATAACACGTGATCTGTACAAATCACAACGCGGTTTTTCGTCATTCAATTACTTTATTTCCAACTTCAATCCTCTAAAATCCAGATCTTTTCCTGAGTTCTTACGTCAAAATCACTTCCATCTCTCGCATCCGGACTTTGGAGCCCTTTACAAAAATCTTAAAAGGTGTTTACATTTTAGGCGTTCAAAACCGAAAGTTGCAAAACGCACCTACAAACTGCACATAACAGGACGATCGCCGTGATGAGAAAGTAAGCACCTCTGAAACGTCGGTAAACTTCTGCCAGACTACACGGAGAAACGACCCAGAAGACAGTCATCTTCATCTGTGCCTTCAGCATCTACGTCCCTAAGATAAATTTTAATTGTACTCCATCTACGCGCAGGTCTCTTCCCTCAGGATATCAATCCGAATGTTGTACAAACGTCGTCTTCCCATTTATTTCAGTTACATTTCTCGTGCATCTCATTCTCCTCAATGCAGTCACTCAAACAATATTAAGAGACGGGTGCAAATTCTGAAGCCACTCATTGTGTGCTTCCTTATTCCGATCGATATGTTATCATCTACGCCTGTATGTTTTTCCAACAGATAAACCAAGCTCTTCAATAATTTTGCTGCACTTCAGTTAAAAGACTTTAATAATTGTTCTCAGTGACCCACGCACAGCTTCAAACCATTACTAAATAATAATCCAAATATATAAACTAAATTTAGATTTAAATAATCTTAAAACATAAATAAATCGATAAATATGTAGCGCTATAAACTGATGTCGATTGACATCCTTCCTTAGTATATAATATGGCATATTCTTGCCATTTTACACCAATAAAGGCTATGTAGTTTACTTACTACATTAAGTAACATTAGGTTAAGAACAAGAATCACGCAAAAAAAACTTCGTATTCTCTGTCCCTCTATCCTAGGAAATGCGACTGGTACGGCACTCGTGTGTGGAACGGCAACTAATGATAAAACTAACATTACTGCTTCGTATTCGAAAGGACTGAGACTCCAATCTCAGCCCGGAGACCGGTTATCCTGATATTTTTTTGCGGTCTACCACAGTCTCTCTAAGTAGGCTTATATGCTGAAATAACATAAAATACGCCAAGACCGCTTCCCTCCTCTTCTTTACCAATTCATTCATCATACCATTCGACATTAAACAAATGGTGAAGGTGAAAAACACTAGTTACATAATCCAAGACTTAATCACTCTCACTGAACAACAAAGAATCCTTGAAACGTTTCTCATAAAACGAGCCAGAAGACCATGGTTTAAATAGCCATGCAACATTCCTGTGCGCTCTGCCCTTAAACCCATTTGTTCCGACTTGGCAATCAAAGTAAAGCCCAGACATGTCTTCATACCCTCCCGATTCTTTTAAACACACGCCACTCAAAAACTTCGCTACAAAAATCAATGGCATGTCGATCCCTCTTTGCATGCAAAGAGCGAAGTATGTAAGTAATTTATAACAGGTCTTGCTGGAGTTCATCCTGATATAAAATACTAATGGATTTACTGTAGAAAAACTATACAGAATTTAGACTTAACAAAATTAAATTTTATGCTTGTTACGAACAACAAAAATTCACAATAACACATACGTTCCGCAGATAAGAGAGTAACACGCATATATTTAGACTACACGCATTGCATACGTGTAAGAGAAGTTGCCGCGATTGGAAGGCGTTGCTGTAAACACGCAGAACATTCAAAGGACTACAACACGAATTGCGTACTATCACGACTTAGTTTAAGAACGGTTACATTGCCTAGCCTTTCTTTCACAATCCACTCAAGTTATGTGCATGGGCACAATTATGGAAAGGGTCATGGCACCGTGGTTAGCACTTCTGCTTCGTCTTTGGAAAGCAGTGCTTTAAAACAGACCACGACATGTCTTCCATATGCTTCCGTGAAGGTGGAAAGGCGTAGATAAATTACACGACATATTATAAATTAGATCTATCTATGGCAAAGTCAAAACTGTTTACAATTTAGTATTTTACCCTCCGTCTCGTAATCTTAGAAAGAAACACATTATATAAACCGCGTTGTATGCTTTGCTCAACCTTGATTAGAAAAAAGTACAACATGAGCTAAAATAAGATACCCTTATTACTGTACCTTTGATATTAAAGGACATACGTCAAACCTTGCACGAAAATACAGCAACGCAAATATTGTCAACAACTCATCGGTGTCAGGATAAAGGGGTTAAGACCTAAAACTAAAACTGCTGCTTCTTTACAGCCTGCATTTCATATTACCTGTAATTCAGCAAGACCATCAGTTCAGTTTCATGGTCTAGTGTAAACTGTATAATAATTTCTAAAATAAATAAAACTTTAATAAGCATGGTTTGTGAGAACTTCCCAAAAGCTGTTTATCGTTTCCTCAATTTCCAAGACTTATGCCCCTTTAACCTGAAACCGGCGAATTAGTCCTTGTAAGCACGCGGCACACTTCCAACAACACCGAAATCTCAGTGTATGCACATTTTACAGGCAAAAATATTATTACTCACCAGACCAGCTAATATATCCAAGTGGGACAGTGCACTACTAGCAATGACGCGAGTAACCCGCCCGCTTGGCACAACGCAGATATTAACATGAAAATTGCATTGAGGTGACAGACCAGTCACAGTGTCAAAGAAAAACTCCATTCGAATCTCGGCCCGAACACCGACTATCCTTAGACGCTTCTTAGTTTCTTCGTTTATCTAGGGTTCGGAAATGCAAGATTCAACACCTACCAAAGGCCACACTTCTCTTTCTCTATTTTCCTGACAAGAATACGCAATGTCCGGAGTATCCACACGTCAGGCTTTTCGAAAACAGTACGTCCAATGATGTAAGGACCTCTGAAACGTCGACTAATATTATGACAAAATCAAAGAGGATACGATGGGCAGGACATGTAGTTCGGAAATTAAAAATGAGTACAATATTTTGGTTGGAAATCCTGAAAAGAGAGACCACTCAGAATATCTAGGCGTACATGGAAGATAATATTAAAATTGATCGTAGGGAAGTAGGTTTAGAGAGTGTGGATTGGGTTCATCTTTCTCTGGATCCATAAAATTCGGGGAATTTCTTCACTATCTGAGAGTATTATTGGCTTCCCAAGAGGGATTCTCATCCATGGAGTTGGTTAATCTGATAAATAGCCATCAGATGTTTTACGCATGTACTGGTAACGCTGACGAGTTAGCACGTCTTGAATAGCATGACTGTGTGATTCAGCACTCCTGTCACTTATAGTCTTCAGCTTGTTTAATTCAGTCCACCCTTTCACACCCGATGTACTCAACACACATTTTAATATTACCATGGAATCTATGCCCAGTCCCTTGAGCTTTTCTGACCAAAATATTGTACGCATTGTGAGAGATTTGAAGTTTTTTTCTGGGTTTTGGGGGAGTATAGACTCTTAAGCAGATGCGTAAATGTCGTTTCGAAGAAACATACTGTCTCCATCTTCAGGGACTAAACAATGGCATTTACCTACAAATCCACACGGCGCAAAAATCCAGAACAACAACAACAACAACGTTGTATGCACTTCTCACCTTCCCATTCGTCCTCTGAATCTTGCCCGTTTCGTCTTCAATCTGATCATCTTAATAATATATGGCAAACAGTACAGACAATGAAGCACTTTGCTTCGAACCGGGCACATCATAAATTCCGCTGAAGTTAGCCTGCTCAATACTGAATCCATCAGTAAAGTAAGCATTCTGGATTCAACTTTCTTCAATGCCATGTGTGCCCTGTACAAGAAATCGTATGAGCCAGGACAACTATGCATGTGTGATACATATACCTATGATACAATTCTCCAGAAAATCTACCACGGCATTGAAAATGTCAGCTGCCAGCAATTTTTAAAGACGGAGAAAGAAACTTTAAGAAATACAGGTGCTTTTTTAAAAATAACAGAAGAGACAAGACTAATGTTGCGGTGAGAAGACACACAACTGAATTGCTATTACCAGCTACTATCTCGTGCCAGGTTCTAGAACAGTTTGTTCCGCCATGTCGAATTTATCCGACACACTGTCCAACTGCATAACACGAATGATATTCTAGGTTCTCACGGCGGAGAATACGAAGATGGCCGCCTTCTGCCTTGGTGGGCCGTGTAATCTGGTAGTGGTTTACAGACGGTCCATCTAGAAATCTGGTAACACTAACCAGAAATAAAATTTCACTTATAACTTTTCGTATTTAGTGGGTTCATAGCCTATTTCAAGGCATTAACTGTTTGTACTACTAAGTTTCAGAGAAAGTTTACTGTAGATTTGAACAGAGCTTCGTGTAAAACAAGATTTACATTGGAGCGATTGGGTAAGAAATTCGGTCGCACGCCGTAATACAATGTAATCTGATTCGGTTACGTAATTTTGGATAAATGTACAGACGAACGTGTCCTCGGTGCAATGTGTTTATGTTATACTCCTTTGAGGGGGGGGAGACGCATTCATGGCAGAAACGACGCCAGCAACAGTGTTAGTAGGAGGGTTGTGATGCCCTAGCGGGAATATCCCGAAACATCTGTAACTTAAGTTTCAATTCGACCATGCGCAAAACCTCTCTCACATATTCGTATCTGACCGTTACATCTATAAAATTCAGACGAGGTCAAGAGTGTTAAATTTGTTTCCAGTAGAATCGCATCAAAATGTCAGATGTCAGCACAAACCAAGAGGTGTCTATTCCCGGGTAACACATATACGAAATGTTATTTATTTCATCTCGCTTGATTGTGTCTGCCAACGAAAACAATGGTTCTCGCCATTATAGTGTAGATGACAATTTGCGTAGGCCTAATCATTCAGAAATAAATATATCATTTCACTAGGGTAGGTTGTCATAACAAAGCCTTATCCATTTTTTCTCTCCTTCCATAAACGCTCTTCTTGTAACCGCACCACACTTTAAATAGGGCCTATTCTTATTTCTGTATTTTTCAACACTGGGCCTTGTTAGCCACAATTTACTTATGTCATAACGTTTCATGTTATCAAACGAATCCCAACACTGTATAAAAACAAATAATTAACGTCAAATTCCAGGGGCCCCTCTGTTCACCTATTGCAGGGATGTAGGAGAAAATGTGCCGTATGAATTACTCCATCTGAAAGGTAGATTCCTATCATTGCCTTTGGCAGATTATGCCCGCGAGCATACCTAAAATAACATGTCCCTAAAACGAAAACTATGTATATTCATAAACCGTTCAATAGCGAAAACTCTAAATATTGTGTGATGTGTAATTTTTGTTGGCGAGAATGCAACTCTTTTAGATTATGTTTTAAACCGGGGAAAAAGGTTGGCAGGTTGGTTATGGACCAATTTGATTGCCAGATTAATGCACCTTTGTATTCCCATTGAATTCTCAGTGCTAATGCTAGTATCAAGAGTGCGAAATACTTACGCGGCAGAATCTTTCACATTTCAACCACAAATAAATGTTGACACTCTAAAACTGCGAAAATATAACAACAAATCTAATCGTACAGTTATACGAGGTGCGATCGGAAAGTTTCAAGACTGTGTCAATAGAGGGCGAACCGGATGTAGTACGAGCTTCTGCCGCTAGGGGGTGCGGCCTACATTCATAGTGAATCAGTGTGCCAGCCGGCATCATCGAATTAGCATTTGTTTCTTAGTTACGGGCGTTTTGGTAGTGCATTACACCGACCCTCCTGCGATTTCGGAATGGCG
>NW_019059717.1:528213-544701 GCF_000696155.1 Zootermopsis nevadensis | reverse complement strand
ATAAATCTTGACTCAATTCGCCAAGACATTCCCTTCACATGTATCCACTTCTGTTCGTTCCGTACAAACCTCCTAACCATCACAATACATGAAAAAATAATGGATTACTGATGAAGTTGTTCTGGGTTGTGACACCGTGTAGACTCGTAGGTAGTTAGCAGAGTTTCAGAAGAACATGTTACTACGAGTCTACATGACGATACAGCCCAGGACGTCGTCATCCTCACCGGCGTGAGAATCTCAACACTCTCATTGCAGAAAACTGTTTTCGATAAACAACTGACAACCGACACCCACAGTGGAGAGGAAACTTAACACGTGTCGAAACATTCAAAATAAGACTGACCATTTGCACAGTGACGTGCAAGAACCAGTGAATTGTATTTTGCTAGAAATCTTTTTTCTACATCCCCGCGTTCAGATACGTTACTGTAGCATTAACAGAGGTTATTACATCAAGGCCAGTTATACAAATCTGATCGACATGTGCTGAGAGAAGAAAGTGCGTAATGTTTTCACCCGCTGATCTTAATTTGTCGTGGGTTTGTTAAGCCCTGCCCATATGGTCGAATACAGAATCATGGCTAAAAGGTTATCGAAGAAATGTCAGCTAATTTCCAAATAAAACCTACATATACAAACCAAACAGAGCTAAGCGTTTCAAATATATACCTTACAGTGCAGTTTCCTTGTAATTCTACCGTTCAAAGCACTACGCCGTCAGCTTAAAAGCTCGGAGAACGAGCAAATTCTCATCATCCTGACCGAGTGTACCGTCATATTCCACAACCCATCCAAGTAAATGTTAACAGATCACAATATCGATGTTGGTCTTCTGCGTAGTACCGCTGTGTGGGCTTGTAGGTGCATACAATCATCCGTCTCCATCTTCAAGGTTGAAGATGGAGACAAAATATTTGTCTGAAAAGTTAATACCCCTACCTACAAGTCCACATGGGGTTACTAGCCAGAACAACACCGAGTGCACCCCAAGCACCACGATAAGTTACTCCCAAATCGTCAACAATTCACAACTACTATTCTGTAACACAAAACATAATACCTGAAGGCTTAGAGCAGAAGCGTTATGCAAACAAACCGAAATAATCAAATTTATGTGGGCTGTTGGACGCTGTGCCACAGCCCGTCAATTACATTATTAAAATGAGCTTGCTGACAGGAGGGCGGTGGCAAGGCTGAAGAGTGGGGGGCGGGAAATTTATATGCTACACTCGAAATCAGTCCATTTTACTTACTTCAACGCTGGAACGATGATCGGGTCAAATCTCTCGTCGTTCACCACGCACTGTCTTCTTCCACCATGGATCCAACATCAACTAAGTTCAACTACTTGCTCAACAATCAACACGGCCCCCGCCTTAATTTTTCCGGTAAGACAACAAAAGAATTAAAGAAGGGGCAGAACGAGGGTGTGAGAGAATACGTCGTCTGCAGCCCCCTCCTTATATGCGCAAGGAATCTGGCAGGGACGCTTGCAGGGGCGTGGCGTCGCGATGAACCGGCCACCCTAGGCTCAGACGCGTCCCCTCCACCCGTTAACGCGTGAATGGAAGACACACACGTGGTCAGATTGAGAGCAACTGTAACATGCCACTTGAAATTTATGTACCCCTCTCACAAACCACTATCAATTTACGCGAGTTCATTATAATTAGGCCAAATGCATAAGGCCCATTAATTACAAAATTACGCCTCAAACACTTTGTGGCATATGAAACGCGCAACATCAAGAGCGCCCACAAAATTAAACTCTTCTTGCCAATCAAGGCGGAGTTCCGAGAATCTACACCGAAAAGGACACATCTCTTTTCTTCAGATATAACTAAATTTAACTTGGTCGTTCACGTTATCCCACTGAGAGCACTCCTGTTTCGAATTCGAAATGCACTGGTTTCGAATCTCGGTACAGATGCCGTCCATCCCGAATCATTTTAGTTTCTTGTCCCTCACGCAAACGACAGGGTCGCTTGTAAGATTTGAGGTTTTCACGGCGGTGAGTATGAAGATTTCTGTCTTCTGGGCTGTTGCGCTGTGTAGTCTGGTCGATGTTAACCAACGTTTCAGATGTTTCAGAGGTCTTACTGCCTCCGTCATCGTCAGACACGGTTGCTTCCTTTCAAATCCGTATTCGTTCATCGTACAAAAACCATTACGTTTTAGTAGGATTTGAAGTTTTCACGGCGTTGAGTCCATTTTGAGTTGTAACGCCGTGTAGTCTGGCAGAAGTTTGCCAACGTTTCAAGACGTCAATAAAATCTTCTCGGGTAATCAGCCGCCGAGCAGGCAGTCACACAGGCGACTTCCGAGGATCCAGTCACATCAGAACCCTGAAGAAGGGGGCAGAATTTGTTCCAGAAACGTCGGTTTACTACGGTAACCATTTAACGCGGCTGATTGCCGCGAAAGTCTGAAATCCTGTTTCAAGACGTCTTTGCTACATCTATCAGACTCATCGCCCTAATGATGGAAGCAGCAAGGGCCTCTGAAACGTTGGTAAACTTCTACCAGACTACACGGCGCTACAACCTAGAAGAACCATCTTCATAACGTTTTAGATTCAACGCTGTATAACCAGTAAAGGTTAGTAATATCATCAAATAAACTAAGGAAATTCAAGTCGTTTTCAATTAGTCCTAATTTTCTTTAGAAAATCTTAAAACAGTAAGATAATCTCTGTATATGCTTAACCTGAAATGAAGAACGTTTTACATGATGTTGCGCCGTGTATATGGCAGCCATTTACTGGCGTTTCAGAGGTGATTGCTGCCTCCATCACCAGGTTGATGACAGAAGACAGTCATCTTCATACTCGCCGCCATGACAACCTGAAATCTCGCATTATATCGAGATCGCGCACTCCCTCTTGTTCCTCGGTCATCAGATCGTTCCCAAGTTTCATCTTCAGAACAATTAAATGAATTTGGATCAGACTTGGTACAAGAGGCTTACTCTGAAATTATTTTAATTAATTTAATTCTGGTTCAGATGTATCAGATAGAACTCGTATTTCATATAAAGATGTAAATTGTACTCTCGACAGATTCGTTAATACAAACTAAATACAAAAACCATGGAAATCTAAGTCATAAATGGGAACCGGGAAGCTCAGTCAGCATCATGACTAGGCTACGATTTGATAGACCTGAGTCGATTGTCGGCTGGGACACACGTCTCTTTGCCACAGCGTCCAGACTGGTTCTGGGACCCACCCAGACTCCTATCCAATGGAAACCAGGAGGCCTCTATCCCAAGGGTAAAGCGGAATGGGTGCGAAACTGTCGAATAAGCAACGGGGCCAATTTCACCTTAATTTTTAAATTATGTGCACTGATGAGTCAAGCAGCTGAGAAGCTCCACTTGAATTGAGCACAGAGTACGCTACAAGAATAGTAAATGCAATCACTACTTACAGTGAACATATAGAAGCCGCCGGGTACCGGTTGGCCGCCAAATTTCACACTCAGGGTGTAGTCACCTGCGTCCTTTACTGTGTAATAGATGCTGAACGTTCCATCTCCATTGTCTTCAATATCGATGTCCAAATCACTGAAACAAATATTAGTAGATGCATCTGCACAAAGCTGGAATATTTTACTGCTTACTCTAATTAGATTATACACGATATAATCAATCACAAAGTCGTAATTTTGTTATGTGTCCTTAAAGTCTATTAAAACATGTCCTTCATTTTCGACCAGTCAATAAATTATACCACGTCATGTCCTAAATGCCCAAAGAAACTACCAGACATTGCACAGACTGTTTCCCCTCTTTCTTCTGAAAGCTTTGAACAAATGTAATTGTACGTGTGTGTGTTTTCTTTCGCTTAAAGCTCTTAAACGGACAAACCAATTTGCATCAAACTTGGCATTTATTAAAACCAAGAAGAGATTTTAGTACGGTCAAAACTCCGAAAAAGAGTCCTGGGTTAGAGTCCCAGAGAGGGTGATTTCTGTAGCTCGGAAATTTGGCATGAGAGATCAACGGCGCCAAGACAAAAATTGCTTGCTTCGACAAGGAGATTATAGGAACGAAGTTCATGACCCCGAAAAATCTGTCCTGGAATTCGAGTCCCGGTAAAGATAAAACAAGAGAGCCAATACAAAATTTTTGTTTCGGAGAGGAGATTACGGGGACAAATGCCACAATCCAGAATAATCTATCCTGTGTTCGGGCACCGGTAAATATGGTTTCCGTAGATCCGAAAAAACGCACGTCTCTGCAGTCCATACACCATCATTAAACAATCTACGAACAAATAAACTTCGCATTCGATGCTATATATTCCGAAGGTAACAAAAAATCCAAATCAGGAAAGCTGTACACAACATTATGTCTACGGAGTGGCTAACCAACGACAACACAAAGATTCAACACCGCTTTTTCGTGAGCCAGCTCCAGCCACCTTCTATCCTTACATCCTACTTCCCTAACACCCAGCTTCATATCGTCTTCCCATTACCT
The DNA here is from genome assembly GCF_000696155.1 of Zootermopsis nevadensis. The sequence goes on along the minus strand of NW_019059717.1, from coordinate 540,216 downwards.
TCTATGCCTTAAAAGCTGTTAGGTCTGCCTCTGATAATTGTGCACGAATTTACTGTCTGTCACTTGCGGTAAACTCCCAACGCATCTTCTGTTTGGTTCGGTGCCATGAGAATATAAAGTGACTCATGAATCACATTATCCCAACAGGTCTAACAAATACAAACTTTTCCCTCTATACACAAGTACATTTATCCCTACCCTTTTCGTATAATCTACTCTTAAAATCGAATTAGTATATAATTCGTGTACACGGACTCGGGGAACGTTCAGCAGACTGTTCGTGATATTCGCTGACTCAGAGCAGTGTAAGTGTCCCTCAATCCAATCGAGTGAGGATAATAGTCACATGAGCGGGATGGAAAGTTTTGTCAACAGACACACAGAAATCTGGCATAAAACCAAGCACTTCATCTGCTGGCAGCTTAAAACAAAGGCTCTGGGTTGGTAGGCAAATACACGTATTGCCTCGTAGCCCAATAAAACACGCCGACCATCAGCTATACGCTTAAGAACTAAACTGTACTTGGTTATAACACAGTTCACTGGAATTTTTAAGAACCGACTGCTAGCTAGCAAACTGGTCACTGACGAGACTTCCCTAGCATGGACGTCTGGTTCATCGAGTACTAAACCGTCCCACAGCGACGAGGTGGTAATCGCGGGAGATCCTTGGATTCATTGTTCACTTTTATGCCATTGCACTATTTCTTATTCATTTCGAGTGAGAGTGAAATAAGTCCACAGTTTTTTGAACAGCGGTTATCAAAGAAGCAACTTGCTGACTTCACCGTCCGTCTGAGTAGTAAAGAACGCCTTTTGAATTTAAGTGTACTCCAAAGAGTACACCTCAAACTGGGAATGTTGCGGCCGTGGCCTATTCCAGTATGTATTTATTTGGATACAACCCGTTACCGCAGTACCAACCTCCTCATGTGGTATCGAATTGTGTAACCGGCATATTTTTAATGCATACTTATTTATTTATGGCTGATTTGACGACGCTGTCTGAAGATCGCATTCTACAATTTTGTCACACACGAAATATAAACATCTGCAGATGCTTCAAAATTGCAAAGCACAGAGTAGCTGTATCAGTTCTTAAAATACTGACTAATACATTTGGGATTCTTCCGAAAGTAGTTTCTTAGAAATCTACATGTGATTCGCATCTATATTGTAGTAGTTGTGTATTGTTCTTGCTTCTGACAAACCCCCAACGGATACCGGTTATGCAACACGCTTGACAAATGGGTTGGAGAAGTTGCCGAAGCGTCACGGCGAACCTCTTCACGGAACACATTACTCCTGTTTCAGACATGTGTTGAAGGTGATATTATGCAAAAACAGGGCATAGTCACTTCTTTGCCCACAAATAATTTTATAATCTTCCACTCATCCGACGCTATGTAAACCATGTATCCCATAAAGTGTCGTTAAACACACCAAGAATTAAACAATAAGTGAAGTACGTAAGTATTTATGGGACATTGTAAAGGTAATGAAAGGTGTGTCTTAAAATATCCTGCACCTCAATGACAAACTCTCTACCAGGCCTTAAAAGGCGTTGAAATATGAGCAGATACAGAAATAAGCTTATGTTTTGCCTACATGAAAATAATATACTGTCTATGTAAGAAAGTTTGTGAGCTGATGGAACTTCGTTTTTCTGAAGAGTGGATAATTATCGTTCACTGGCGTGCACAATTCGCAACCTTTGGTCCTCCAGTAAAGTTGTGAAGAACGACGACATTCCTCGCGAAAGTATATAAATATAATATAAAATTACATTAAAGTTGGAGGACAAAGCATTGTTGCTGTTAAATTAGTTTTAAATTTGGTTCAGAAACGCGATACTCACGCCTTGAACCCCACTACCTGGTACATCAACATCAGAAAACCTGCTACAATCATTAATTACCATAAACATCCCACAGCCTTTTCACTGTTATTGGAAAGAATATTCTCCATACATTTGTCCAGCGCCGTTTATATCCCATACTCTGTCGCTCTACGCTGCAAAGGCGTGTATCCCACTACGACTGTACCAAAACATGAGAGTCGAGAGAAAAAAATGGTCCCTCGGTTAACGATAAGATTCCACAAAAACCATAATTAATTTAAATTATCGTTAAATGAATATAGAAAATACATGTTATCTGCTAAATTCGTTCCAAGACGATAGGAAATTAGCATTTTTTCACCCTAAAAACATAGTTTATAACATATAAACACACAATTTTAATAAATAAATATGTAAGCATTAATATCGTTAATCGTTAATCGATTGCATGTAAACCGAGGGATTACTGTATAGCTTAATATGCCACTCTAGTAGCACGCTGCAATATACTCTGGCCCTTTTTTTGGAACTTCTGAATGCTAATTTCATTACTCTGTTACCTTAATTTAATATAAAAGAGAAAATGAAACAGAACACATTCTACATATTTACGAATCCACTTAAAATAAGTCACGCCACGAGTAATAAGTATGCTATGGGTGTTATGAAAGGATGGTACTTCAAAGTGTCCTTGGGGCATAAAAGATGAGACGAAATTACTTAACCCACGAAAGGATTAACAGCAACTTTAAAGAAAATAAAACAGTTAACTTGTTTTCAATATTTTCAGCTGCAGATATAATTCGAATTATTCAAACAATAAAATTAACACAAAAATTAACCATTTCTACTAATGATCTTAAACTATTTCATCAAATTCACTTCTCTTTATTATAAAAGCATTTTTCTTCTGAAAATAAAACTGCCATAATCCCATTCTTATTGCCGTTTATCACAAATTCTTCACTTCTTCCTGTTGGATTGTGGATAGCCGTGGAGATAGCCCACTGTACGTATAACAGAGTACCCCTGACTTCTAAGTATTTGTAAACATGTCAGTCGGGAACAAAGCAGTGCACACAGCCAGTTTTCCTCTGTTTAAAAACTCAGGGGAGATAAAGTTCTACTTAAAACACGCAGACAAGCCAGTTCTTCCTGTTCGTGACAAGTGTATCGAACACACAAAAATCCTGATTTACAGAATAATTTCGTCCAATCACTTCAAGTGACATGGCCTCTAATTTGTACATTACATAACTCGCAATACTGACACAGTAACAACTGTGCACATTTAATGGTCCTTCTCGACTACAACTGTTTCCGTTAGTGTACTGAATCTAGTGTGAGTCATTAACTAGTGTTAAGGGGGCAGTATGATTGAAAGGGGAATGACGATGTGTTATCTTCATCTCTCGCCCCTTCCTTTATCCGTCCGTGTCCCTTTCCCAACCGTGCTACGTACCACAGAGTTCGCAACGGGAAGGTACAGATCTGCCTAATGATGGAGGCAGCAAGCACCTCTGAAACGTCAGTAAACTCCAACCAGACTACACGGCACAACATCCAAAAGACATACATAAAACATACGTGTGCAATTAACGGAAAGTGGCATGGACACGATCTACAGAACCGAAGTGCATGTGCTTTTATAGCATAATTAACTGATTAAAGCGCTGACATAATTTGAATATTATAAACAGCCAAATAACACCAAGAAAATGTCCACGTTTAAAGTTAACATTAGGATAAATTCTTCCCATACGATCAGCAGTGCCGGTGAATAACACGACGGACTTGACAAACCCGATTTGCCGATGTACCACGAGACCTAATTTAACATTTACAAATACTCGGAACGATGAGAAGTTTGTGGCAAGATTCTGAAGCATTCTAATCGTAAAATTAAAACTCCAAGCCATAAGAAAATTCAGGTATTTTTCATCGTATCATTAGCACGAATCATTAAATTAGAACATAATATATGAGCGTATTCTATAATATATTCGTTTCAGTGTATTTTAAATAAACGGCCTAACACGGTTTCCAGCTTTCTGAATTGGTCCCCATACAAAACGTTCAGTGATATTTTCAATTACTGGTGCATGCATGAGATTTTATTTGCTGATTGGTTTCAGCGTCACACAGATGACATTAATGTGTGCTGTATTTGTTTTATTGTGAAGATAACTGTAGTCTGGGTTGCAACTCCGTGTAATTTGGCAGAAGTTTGCCAACGTTTCAGAGTTACTGCCTTCTTCGTCAGGGCGATTACTCGCATTTCGGAGTAGTGGCGTAGTTTTTACGCCAAGTGGTTCCGAAGTAAACATGTTTTAGAAGCATTACTAACCTACGGATTTCGAAACAAAATGGGGGGTCTGATTAGTTTATTCGGCACAGCTTCCATCGCGGACAAATGCGCCCCCATCTGTATTTTAAGACCGCAGAGCTACCAGTTGAAATGTCTGTTACGACAAGAAAAAAGAGGTACGACCCGAAAGTGATTTGTAGCTTGGACCTGATTTTAAAATTTGGCAACAACAATACCCCTACCGTACCTGTTGTTTTAATCCAAGATGTGCCAACTCCTGTGTATATAATTGCCCACCCTAAGCCAGACCACGTCTTGGAAATACTTCTAACTCATCAACAATGGGAGTTCTATACAAGTTATAATTAAACAGCGCCACACAGAAACTGTTGAGGTACACTCAAGGAAAATAATCTTCAGTCGACATCAGACAGGTCTTTATAGAATAATAAACATTATTTCAAAACAGGGATTGAAGTTACAAATTTTCAATTAAAGTAGCCACCTTATTTTCAACACTGTTGGTTGTCTGGACTTCGCCCATCGTTTAGTATTCTAAAACAACATACAAAGTTTCGGGGGATGGTTCTGCTCCCGTCTTCACGTGAAAATCCTATTCTGAACGCCCTCGTCCTAATAGCGAAACGCGAGGTCTTGTTTTGGAATATTAAACGATGGGTGAAGGCCACAAAACCAGCAATATAACACCACCGTTAGAGCACTTTACAGTTTTAGCTACTACTTATTTCAGTTCAACGAAATGCGGATCGTGGATGAATCCCCAAGCAAGGACCATGCTGGCTGGTCTGACCAACAGCACGAACACGGCACTGGTGAAAACCTATCTGTCCATCAGTACTGCAGCCAAAATGGGGCCACGGTCAGAACTCGGGCCATAGTCTAAGCGGAGACAATGACAAAGGGCCCTATTACTAAACCAGTCAGTCGGAAGTCTAAATTGATGACAAATTCACCATAACCTGATGACGAAGTGAGATAATGGGGTGATGCAATGACGATAAATGGGAAAGGAAAGGCAATCCAAGTGTCTGCAATTCTTTTACGTTACAATGATATTCAAGATTTTGAGGGCGACTGAAAACAACCATGAAAACCTCGGAAAGGGCAACTGGCATGGATCGAGGCATAAACCAGGCACTTTCTGAATACGGGTGATTTACCAACTAACTGTCATAAAAAGAACAAGAAAACAGCACAAGAAATTGTAGGCAAATTAATCCGTCTAACAACTCACCTTGCCAATTCTTTAACGATCCGTTGTTATTAGACCTAATCTAGACAATGACACGTCCTAAGCTGATTTCCAGTTGAAATACAGAAACCAACGTCTATATGAAGGGCTTTCAGCCGAATGTTGTTTCAGTCTATCGAGTATCGTCGCTGAAATAACATTTTTCCGTGGTCGTCATATTGGTATTTCCTGTTTTCCTAAAAAAAACACGTCAACAGAAACTGCATATTTTTCAACCAATATCTGCCATCATAATTTAAAGACCCAACGTTCAGGCTACTCGCGCTAGTGTTGTCTCCACTTGAGGCCACCATGTTGGAAATGCAAAAGACATGAAAATAAGAAAAATACAGTTGGCGTAGTCTCTAACGTATCACGAAGAACGGCCAAATAGTCTCTGGGGGATAGACAGACACTGGCACCTCAGTAGCAGGGTTCCAAGAAATAACTATTCCTTCAGAACCGAAGACTGACAATAAGTGTGACAAACACAGATTCCACATCCTACGGTTAACAAAACGGCCTTATGAAGATGACTGAATCACCCTGATGATGGAGGCAGTAAGATCCAAGGAAACGTCTGTCGGTATCTACCAGACTACAAGGCACAACAACCCAAAATAATAATTAACTATGGGCTGGACGACCAGAGTTAGAATTCATTCAAGGGAGGAACTTTTCTCTACGATCGAACTGGTTCTAGGCTCCTTCAGTTTCTTATTCAACGGATACCGGAAGAGACGCTGATTATGCACCTCCATCTAGTGCCGAGATCTAGAATGCCTCAACTCCATCATACGCCTTCTGTCGTGATGCTTACGCACAGAGACAGTGTACCTTAATTATCTGGCACAAGTCTTGAGGAAATGCGGGAAAATTCCAATAGCAAAAGTCAGAACAGTTGGTCTAAGAGATCAAAATACTGTCTTCCGAGTCGTTGCAACTATCTTCCTTTCAAGCGAAAATTCCTAGGAACAGACCAGGACCAAAGCCTTCCCGTCCTCTCCAGTTCACAGCACAAAATCATCCTCTCAGAAAATTTTGTGTGAAATAACAAGTACAATTGCTTCAGCGCAATTAAATTACCTGTGATCGTACAAACCGGTCGGTTCACCCAAATTTTAAAAGGCACACAACGGAGAAAAGTGATGAATTTTGACTTTTGAAATCAGTCCGCGTCCCGCATAAAACTCTGTAATAATTCTGGTATGTCCACGCGCTCTGCGTATTTCATATTACTTTCAACGCAACCAAAATTATTTCCATTACTGTATATAAGTAGCAAGACGAATACGTTATATACACATGAAACGCGCTTACGAATCACCCACACACGATGGAACACGGAGAGAAATTTCTTGGAAGCCTGGGAAACGGTGGAATTATAAATAGGCAAGAGAAGCATGGCGTGGGATCGAGGAGCTGCTATCTTGGTAGTGCCTGGGGTCGTCTCAATCTTTATACCTCGTCGCCCTTATTATGCCAGTGGCGGCCTGGTTTTAAGAAATTATTCAAACCTATAAGAATTTACATTAACTTTTAATTCGGTATTATAAAAGACTCATCAGTTCAGGAGTTTTTACTCCAGACATTCTTCTGCTGTGTTTATTGTGGCAATGATGACTGAATCCTTGTCTTCAGTACAGTTTCATCTACTTCTCAGACACTGTGTAATGTGGTCTTAAATCACAATACATCTACATTTTCGCTACTTCACGGCAAAAATATTATGAAACCTAGATTTAATGGTCTTTTTAACTCAAATGTAATCTGAACAATTACGCAACATAAGAAGGGGGGTCTCAAAGATATATGTCATTATGCACGTCTCTATAGACACATAAATCACACAACAGATCAAAGATTTTCTACTGACTACCGTTTCCCAATATTTATCACCATCATCATCTGTATCCAAAGGAGTAATTAAGTTTCACCATCATTAGTTATCAGCTGATGGCTGAGTAGTCCAATGACAGTACTACCACCTCTGTACTTGTTGTTGTTGTTGTTATCACAGTCATCATTATTTCTTTTCTAACCTGTAATTGGCTCCTGTCAGTCAGCTCATTATAATAAAGAATTGAACTGAATTGTTGTTGACTTTGTTACACACAGTGGCTACTTAATTGGCACATGGTGGAAGAACCACAATCGCCATCAGCGTCGCCAATGTACGGATGGAATCTCTGTTCCCATCAGTACAACTTTTCCCAAGCAACCAGTTCCATTTTTAAAACCAGTTCCCTTTAGCTTTAGATGCTTGTACATAAATATCACAACATTTGGCAACTGTGCGATGAAAATGGGCTTTCCAAACTCTTCGGTTTGAAAGACATCAAATTTATCTTTCAAACCATGCACTTTGCGCTTTCCCTGCGCAGTTGCCAGATGTCGCAATATTCTGTTACACTTGCCCAGCAAATTCCATGTAGAGTGACAGAGATTCTCAACTTTATAAGTAAATCTGGTTCCTGTGACGTGTCCTATATTTAATTTACAGTTGTCTTCACAGTCAGAATTGGGTTTCTCCCTCTTTATCTGTCTGTCTCAGAGATTTGCAGCTGCTGCAACTCCATGCAGCAAAGCCATCCTTCAACAGTTGGTAATTAATGAGCTAATCAAAAAAATGGCCTGACTGTTCATTGCCATGTTCATGAAAGCTCTAACCGCCACGGTGGTCTAGCGGTTAGAATGCTGGGCTTGTAATACCGGGGTCCCGGGTTCGATTCCCGGCGGTGCTCAGATTTACAACTTGTGTTGGGCAAGGCCGTGGTCTAGGCAACACAGTTTTTTCCTCCGGGGTTTCCCCGGTTTCTCCATCGCATCCCAACAATTGCTCCACTTTCATCATCTCGCAAAAAGGGGGGTCACAGCAGGAGCGTTAAATGTCGCGGTCCCGATCGAACCCATGTACTGATGGGTCGTGAATCCTGCTAACCACCAATGCACACCATGCTGAATGGTGTGTACTGGACACGAAAAAAAAAATGAAATCTATTCCCATAAGTTCTGGAGGTTTGTGACAATGTTCGGTTGTCATTGTGGGAAACTGTTCTCTGAACACTATCCACTGTCTCAGTCAGTAATGTGACTGATTATGCGGTACAACCAGACTTTGATTCTGAGCATGTCTGTGGATATAAGGCGGTATCTCACCATGGTAATATGGTCAAAGCTTCACCTTTACTTCCTCAGTAAGTGCTCTGGTGTTTAAAGTAAAAGGTTTAAATTCATCATCTGTAATGTGAAGATTTTTTTTGAACAGTCTATTATCTGGGTAAAAGAAATGTATGTACAGCCTGTAGGAGGGTACTCTGTCTGTCTGCAGGTAAAAGGAGGTCTGTCATACACAAACTAGTCTTATTACGAAGTCGATATGACCTACCCATACGCTGGTTTTAACATCATCATTAGTCGACTCGCATGCTGTTATACTTCTAGACAATATCAAAGCAGTTTTTAAATTTCTTCAGAGAAAACAAGTACATAATCTAGACAAAATTGAATCTGTTGTCAATTCAATCATGAATGATAGTTACAATAGCTTCCATTCTAAAGTACTTCAACTTAGCTTCACACTAACTAACGAAGACAATCCTTCAAATACTGAGGCTATCCAGCTGGTCAAAAAATTTTCAACTTGTATTCAAAAGAGAATCCTGCGACTAGAAAAGTACTTTCACACAATCTGTAAAAATCCTTTATCATTCTCTCAACTTTCCTTAACACCCAGACATACCAAGACATAAATCCTGAAAAAAATCTCCTACGCTTAGAAGTAAGCTTAGGTTCACTCCACAGCAACTTCATGATCTAGTGCTATGCTATTTTTAGTCATAAAAATTCTGTTCATGAGAGATATTAAAAAAGAAAGGCGCCAGTTATGACAGAGAATGCTACACTTCATGGGTTCAAAAAAACTGGCATCTAGCCAATAGCGTTTATTTTAGCACAAGTAACACAGACATCACATCACACAGTGCTGGTGTTAGTGTTACGGGGAAGTATTACGCACCAAAATCTCCAAGTTTTCTCTTTATCCTCCATAGCAAACACAATAAAATATCTGGTTTTAATAACATCATACAAGTCATCCTGCTTGTCTCTCCACTTCTAAACAATGTCAAAATGACAATTTTATGAACCGTGGAACTCTGAAAGCAATCACATCTATTTTGTGGTATCGTTAGGATTTGTCTTGGGGGACTGAGAATGAGACAAAACAAATTATCAAAACATTTTTAGTGACCAGAACACATACTTCCCCAGAATTTTTCAACAGTAGATAGTAGACAGAGTTGGCAAAACTAGGTATACATGAGAAACTGCGGATACTTGAAAAATGCAGTTGGCATAACTGAGAATGATAAGGGATTGTTTTAATCATATAATTAGGACTTTATTGTGTCATGATGCCTTTAAAACCTGACTGTTTCATGAGTAGTAGTTTTTAAGTCTCAAGTCTGAGCCGCCTATAAGTTACAATTAACTTTTTCAACTTCAGCAAGCGCCCAATATCCTGATCAAGACAGTTTCTCTTTTCATGTCAACAGAATCCAAGATACTAAACACTCGGTAACACGCAGTCTGTATTTACGGGTATCGGTAAACTTACCTTCCTGATGTAGAACGAATACAGCACGTGACTGCCCCGTAGCCTGCATTCTTGGCGTTCACAGTGATGCAGTATTCTTCCCCACTTGTCAGTGCTTGCTGAATACCCTCTGTGATCTGACATTTCTCTGCCTGCAAAGCAATTCATTCCATTTCATGCTTCTATACTTTCCATATGACACTTTACAATTAAAAGCACGACATACAAATTTCAGTGGGACTCTGAACTTCGGAGCTATCTCGACTGAGGTTTTTGTCATTTTCTTACGTCTTTCCAGGGACAGAAAGCTGAAACAGGCAACAACAATCCCCTGCCATATTCTTACCTATTCACCATTCATAATAATTATCCTGGCCTGTTGGACACGTTTTCTTCTTCTTCTTCTATGGCTCTCCGGTCCGTATTCGGTCCATGGCCTCCTCAATTCTCCTCTTCCATTCGGTCCTTCTGTTAGGTCCATCTGTCCGAGGTTGAGGTTTCGAAACATCTTCCTTTTTACTGTGCAAGGTTGTTAGCCTTGCGACCAACCCCCAACCGAGGGTGGGGGGGGGGGGGGGGGGGGCCGCTGTGGTTCATTGGTTCATAACAATTGTTAGCCATGCGTAATAGATACAGTTTTATGGTCACTAATGCAAACCTAAGACTAACAACTGCTTAACAGTATTACCATGTAACAGTTACATTTATTTAAACACAAGCGTAATGACATCAGCTATTATATTAGGAGTAGACAGACGATTGTTATTTGAAACTAATTTTCTCTGCTATCTGTAAGAGTTCTGTAAACTTTATCATGTAACTGAAGATGTTGATGTAAAGGTAAGATACAATTGTGTCTGTGCTTACATACCATGCCATGAAGACATATTGATTGCCATTACCAACACTGCCATTCTAAACAATGACAGATGACATACTGGTACTCCAAATGATTCACACTAGTTATTTTACAAAACTCTGTTGAGGAGAAATATTATATTTCACAAATACTTTGAATTATTTTGGTATTTTTAAGTGACCATTCTGACTTCTGAGAACAAAAGTTTAAATTATAGAAGTAAATTAAGAAGCAAGTACTAACCTCCAACAAAGAGATGGTGACATAAATGATTGAGAAAATCCTGACCATTATAATGTTAGTTTAGGAACACAATGAGCTTCTGTACACATCAGTTTCAATAAGATTTGTCCAAATACCATACTAGTGTTTTTTTAACTTCATAGTACACATGACAAGTCTTAATAATTCCTTTGCTTTCTCTTCAATGGAGAATTCTAAATCCACAAACAAAACCACTGATCTTCAAAAGAAGTAGAGACAACTTTATAAAATATAAAAAAATATGTATAAATTTTACTCACACTGCCAGTTGCAAATGCTTGAACCTGGAATGGAGAATGTGGCACTTCTTTTCCACCATACTTGACACTAACTTTGTATCGCCCACAGTCATCAGGAATGTAGGTAGCTTTAAATGTTCCATCACCATTGTCCGCTACCTTTACTTTCCTGGGATAACCATCAGGACCCTGAATAAGATTATCCAATTTGTGTAATTCTGTTTTCATAACCAAAATATATGTATATTTATGTTTAATAATAAAACTCCTTTTTAAAATATATACAAAATGTCCCTAATTCCACAAATTAAATTCCTGAAAAATATTAATTGTTTTCACAAACACAAATACAGTGAAACCTCTATCCATCATTCCCGGAACTATCGTTTTCCCGGATGCATCGTCCGTTTTGTTCGGTCCCGAATACATCCCATATAAAATAATGTTACATTTTCCCGCTTCTATCGTTCCTCGAACTATCGTTTTATCGCATCAAAAATCTTAGTCCCGGCCCACAATTTTCCCGCAATGATCGTTTCTGAGAAATTAAAATGCTGGGTTTTGAGATAAATTAATACCGAAAGACGCACAATGTTTTTGGAATAAACAGTAGCGGTAACCTGTTATGTCGCCCAACCAGCACA
>NW_019059717.1:515591-527884 GCF_000696155.1 Zootermopsis nevadensis | reverse complement strand
TAAAGACTTTTTTGGTAAAAAGAAGTAACTTTGAAAGAGAAACATTGTTTTTTTTAAATTTTTAATGCTTTCCCGCATCTATCGTTTTCCCGCATTCATCGTTTTTATTTCCCACCCCCGCCGAAAACGATGCATCGAGGTTTCACTGTATTACCTTTTTCACTACAAATTATATTTTTGTGCACTTATTCATTGCTGTGAAAATATCAAAACCTACATTTTAATCCATTTACTCACCTTCACCTGAACCTCAAGGTCACCATAGCCTGCCTGACTTGTGTCAATGGTGAATTCTGCAGGCAGGGATGCAGGAACACCCTTGCCTGACACACCAGGTCCCTCAACTTTAACCTGATCTGGTTCCACCCTTGGACGGACTTTCAGTTGGTAAGGGCTGGAACAGAAGGGGGACAAATTCTTACAAAAAATAATTTAACTGCATATACGCTGTCAAATGAAAATTGCCATACTTCTTAAAACCTCTACTGTAACCTTTCTAACAATATGAAAGCCTGAGGTAAACAAAGTTTCAAAATTGGTTGTCAGGATCATTAATCTTCTTGATTAATAAGTTTAGTTTCATTTACCTAACAAATCTTGACAATGTTTACATCAAAAATCCAATTCACATAAGTGAAATAATAATATTCTTTTATGGTTTTTACCAACAATAAGACAGAGTTGATTTACTCTTATTTTCATTCAAAAATAATCAGCTCATATTTTCATATAAACAAAAAAGGTGTAAGAATGTGTGGTTCAGTAATTTTTGGAAAAACAGACAACTGGCAATGTATCACATATCAAAATTTGTGTACCCAGAATAATACCAGATGCTGTTTGTGGACACAAGTATTAAGAACAGATTTAAGGTATGATGCTAACATAAAAAATGTCTACATAATGTACAACCAGCAGAATTCTCACCAAGCTGATGACTTATGGTCACCTCAAAGCCATGTTTCTTTAATACCTATCTACAAATGATACATGCATATATCATTTCAAAATTGTTTTATTAAACCCCACTATTACTTTATTTTTATAACATTAAATTGCAAAGGTGTCAAGATTCTGGGCATCCTGCGATAAGAAACTTAAGTACATACCTGTTTGGGATATCCTTCCCATCCCACGTTATTTTTGCTTTGACACTGCTGCCCTCTGAAGGTGGCACATAGGTGACATCGTAAGTTCCATCACCATTATCACGGACCTCTGGTGCCAAAGTCCCTGATAAGCAAAATATATCACACCTTGTTTTCAAATGTTCACAACATAAACTCACATGAACTGAGAAAACTAAACCATTAAACTTAAATGGTAAGTCTGCGCAATGTAAAGAAATGACAGATAACTGGAAAAATCTCAGTTATTAGTGTTGTTACACTGATACATAAAGGAAAGTAAAACAAAACTCTCAGGAAAATACATGGATCTGAGAGCAATGAAATGAACAATTTAGAATATTACAGAATGAAAATCTCCAGGACATACATATATGGTACCTTTAAGTGATAAAGTAAAAGTAGTCAAAATAGGCTGGATGTGTACCTTGGACAGGGGAGGCAAGAGAAGTATGTAGAATACTGGTGATGAAGTCTACTGAACGCATCCACTTGGGAGACTGAGGCAGAGATGGAAGGACAATATTAAGATTACCTTTTGGGAAACACATTGTGAGGCTGGGAAGTGGATGGATCTGACTTGGATTTCAACGGTAGACTTTGGTACCAGCAGAGAGTTACAAGAGTACTGTGAGAGAGAAATGCATAAATTCTGAAAATATAAAATATTTAAAAAATTCTTTCTATTCACATATTCTGCCTACTGGTATTTTTGTAGTTTTCAAATTAAACTTGGTTAATTTAACTAGATTATTGAGAAAAGAGTTGCTTAGACAAAGATGGGAGTATATCAAACAGGATCTATGGGAGACAGGAGTTGAAGGCAAATGGGTTTTGCTGGACCAGAACAAGGACCGGTGGAGGGCTTTGGTTAATCTGGTTATGAACCTTCGGGTTCCCTATGCCACCTAGTCAGTCAGCTGCTTAGAGTGGGACAGAAGATATTAGATAATCATCCATTCTGTGAACTTTCTCATTGTCCTGACATGGACATACAGAGCTTTTCATGACATATGCGTCTTCCCATTATGATTCAAATGGTGTACTTTGCTTTCAATGTTTCCTATGAAACTGTGTGGGTAAGAGACAAGTCAAAACTTTGACAAGCAGAATACTGGAAACAAACATGGCATTTGAAATGTAGCAATCACTGCATATTTGATAACTGAATGCTAATTTAGATTATGCATAATTGTGGTGGTTGTAAAATGTTTTACATGAGAAGGTGCAATGTACATTATATCAGTTCAAACTTCCAACCACAAAACAAGAAATATATAAAAAAAGTTTCTAGCTGTGTTCACATACCTCTGTCTGTTTGAATATTAACACCCAATGCAGCCTTCCCAGACTTAGTTGCATCAACTTTGAATGCTACAGGTGTACCTGCACGACACTTCTTGGGATCCAAACCAGGTCCATATGCTTTGACTGAAGAAGCATCCACTGTTTTATCCACAGGAACCTGAAATAATATCACCAATCATAATGTTAATGCATACTATCATGTTACATACAAATTCCAACAAAATATTCTTTCATAAATCTTAATGAACAACCTACTTTGTAGACCTTCATTTGGACTATCCACATAGTTCTTGATCTGACAGCCTTTACTTGCTACCTTCACCACTAATGTACTCAAAAAAATCTTACTGTTGTCCATGCACAACATGTCCATAATATTGTATCCTTAAAGATGTCTTCTGGGTTGTAGTGCTATGTAGTTTGGTAGAAGTTTACCAACATTTTAGAGGTCCTCACTGCCTCCATCATCAGTGCAATAATGATAAGACAGCAAGGACCTCTGAAACAGTAAACATCTAACAGACTACATGGCATTACAACCCATAAGAAGATTGATCCCAAACACACAACGGAAAAGATAGCATATCATATTTTACTAAAATTAAGTTAAATTCATGCCTAAGTTGTTGAGGTCAACATCCCTAATAGATATACCTTACCTTAAATGGAGAGCCGGGGATGTGCTGATCAGCAAACTTTATGCTGACATCATAATCTCCTGGTTCTGTGGGAATATATTCCACTGAGCAGGATCCATCACGGTTGTCTTTGCATGTCATTTTTGCCTCAGATGGACCCTCAATAGCTAAACCCAAACCTCCAGTGCCAGCACCTATTTTAAACATTTTATCAATTGTACCTTCAAAAGCCACTGTATAGTGAGTTGTATTCCTATTTTACATCTGGATTTCTCTTGTTCAAATCTTGACAACAGCCTAACTATCTTGACCAAGGTACTTGTTTTCTCTGTCCCTCCAGGCAAATTCCAGAATATAAAAGAAACATCCAAATCTAAGTTCTCTAATGTAAATATAAAAGCACAATTCATAACCATCCATCTAGTAATTTACTTATACAGTAAACCCTCAATTTAATGGACCTCAATTCAAGGATTTCGGACTTAACGGACACCATCTGGTATATCCGAATTTTTTATGGATGTGGGGAATTAACAGACATTTCAGGTTCTAACAGCCAGAGCCTGTTTGTTTTTGTTTTTTTGTTTTTTTTTTCTCCACTTAATTATCTCTTTACACTGTAGTGTTTTAATTAACCTTGTGTCACTGTAGGCATCCAGTTCATATTACTAGTCTGTTTAATGGTGTTTCTAATAAAAATTATGATCTAAGGATGTATTACTGGCATCATGAAAATAAATGTGCCATTTAATAGTCCATGTCAAGAATACTTTATCTTTAATGCAATTCTTTAACTTAATTCAGATATTAAAAAGTTCAAGACAATAAAATTCCTTTGTTGATTCTCACCTTTTGTTTCAACAGTGAACACATTTGCTTGATCCACCAAACCATGCTCCAAACCAGGACCAAATGCCCTGCATTTGCTAGGATCACAACCTCTGCGCACATTTACCACAAATGGTGAGCCAGGAATTGGAAGTCCATCATACAAGATGTCAATTGTGTGCCGTCCTAACCACAAATTAATTTATACAGATAATATTAAGAGCGTGAAATTAAGACAATGAAAGACAAAACAATTATTCCATTCATCCAAGTAACATGAAAATAACTAAACAAAATGAATTCATAAACAGAGGAAGTTACATTTTTTGGTAAAATAATATTCCATTCCATTCCTTCAATATATGTATAATAGGCTTTCATGACCAACTAAATAAGGAGCTGTGTTTTGTGTTCTCGGTGTAGAAGCAGGATTGTTTCTCAAAAGTTTCCAAAATAATATGGTCATGTGTTCAGATACTACATAGTATTTAACCCAGAATAAATACACTGCATAACATATACTGTTTTCCAGAAATGCAATCCCTGCACCATGAGAGATCTCCCTGAATAAAAAAGCATGCGTACCTTCTTCAAATGGAGTGTAACTTATTCGGTATGTGCCATCTGCTAATGGTGTAATGAGATTTTCAGTCTTGGTTCCAGATGGATTAGTAATGGTACATGTAACTTTTCCATCATCACGTTTGGCAATGGCACGTGAATCAACAACGAAGTCCGTGGGGGAATCAACATACACACCTGTAACCATTACATAATTAATTACAATCCTAGTGAATGTAGTATTAATAGTACATATTAACAATAATAAAAAAATGACAGGCAGTAAAGTTTCATTTGTCATTACATAATATGCAAAAATGCTGATATGGTATTTTCAAACTGAATATGAGACCTCAAAATATGTCAGATCTGGGAAGGCATATAGCAGAGAAAAGAGAATAAATGCACTTGTCTTATACATGAACGTTTCAAAAGTATTCTTAATAACAGAAACATAAGAACATGCACCACAGAAACTGAAAGGTCTAATCAGGTCTCAAAAAATTGCACTAAATCACAAAATATAAATACACTATAAACAATATCATTGCATTACATCAGTGCAGGTGAGAAGTATTCTCAAGTGTTCTTCATATTCACACACGACCCAACAGAACTGAAAGGTCACCATGTAAACTGCACTCTTAACATTGAGCTTTCATATGCACTGAACATGGCAGAAGCCAATTTTTGCAAATATAATGAAATATATATAGAAAGACAATAAATCACACAGACTAATAAAATATCTATACAAATAATTTACTTCCAGGCACACTCAACATTTTAACATCTATTTCCACTTTCGTTTTAGCAAAACCTTGATCATAGTCCTAAACCCTGTTCCTCACGGTTCAAGTTGTGGGAAAGCATCTGCTAATATGTTCATTTTCCCAGCCGCTATACACATTCATGTACATACATAGGAGTTACAGATTTAGAGACGCAGTAGCCTGAAGAGCAAATTTGGATACATAACAAACTGAGTATTCATTATTTAATGATAATGACAACACAAAAGTTTCTAATATTGTCATATTATTACACACCAGGCTTATCTGGTTAGCACTCCAGTTTCATATTTGGGAGGTCAGACCCTCCAAACAGATGCCAAGAAAGTATGTTACATTTGGCCATGATCACTTCCACAACTTTCCGATCAATTATTCGCTAATTATAAAATTTTAAAGTATATACTCTGACCTACTGACAGCATCAATACATAAATAAAAAACAAATAAACCTACATTCCGGATTCAGTATTCAATACTAGAAGTGCAGTTTGTTTTCACAATTAAATCTGTTCAGCTTTTATACAGAAAACCTAAAATTTATAATACTCACAGCTAAATGAAAATATAGTTACAAGATAACCTGATATGAGCCAAAATAAACAGTCATGTAACCCTACATCATAATTCTCTGCATGCATAAGAAGTGTTACAATGTCCATAAATATAATTTGAAATAGTTGCTTTGCATTAACAACACACAAATAAATGACATTTGTTTTGTGGAAATATACACAAACACACAGCAAAGTTGTTACTATCAGCAACACTCCAACTCCATGCCATTCATTTAATGCAAAAGTAAAACTGAAATTTGCCATGACAAAAATGTAATTTCTAACCCTAAGTAAACAAACCACTGTCAACACATGCCAAAGCATGGTAATATACTAATCCTAGGATAGCCAACTCTTACAGCTTTCGAGGGCTACTGATTGTTTGTCAAATGTGAATGAAAACCACAAGTCTGAAAGGTAAAAACGGGCATAAAACAAGACAAAGGAGAATAACTTCGAGATAAAAACAGATACATGGCATAGAACAAAATATAAATCTTATATGTGTGAATTTACTTTCTCCAATATATTACATATATTTATGAAGTAGATAAAAACCTGAACAAGGCTTCAGGTAACAATAAACATGGAAAGCTTATTCACATTGAGCCAATTGGTATAGAAAAGGAGGGCAGAATTCAAATGCCACTTACTACAACCAATCACCTCTCCCTGCCATAATGTCCCTGTAATACTCAAAACCCATTTTTATCGTCTAACATTATCAATAAACAAGTCAAACAGTAAAAATGACAAACTGCACTCTTGTATTAATCTTGAATTAATATATCTTATTATGGATTATTCTTGATTTGTATGTTTTAATCTTTGTACATATTCATTATGGCTAATTAAATGTAGTGAAGTACTCTGACCTCAAACACTTCGACCAATTTTTCTCTCCAAACCTTATCAAAAGCTTTCAGATATTCTACATATAGAATGCGTTTCCTTTTGGGAGTCTTAGTGGTTTTCAATAATTTTAGTATAAAAACATTGTCACTGCACAATCTGTCTTTCCTAAAGCCCATCTGTTCATCCACAAGGATGTGTTCTGCAATACTTCAGAGACTTGTAATAATGACTTTAGCATTTTGTGACAAGTAATATTGAGAAGACAGATGCCTCTATAATTCTCACATTTATTTATATCTCCTTTTTTCAGTATTGATAATATTATACTGTTCGCCATTCTTGTGGCTGAACACTGATTAAAATTGTCCACTAGCCACTATTTTAATTTACTAGATAAATATTGAAACAATTCTGAAGTAAGTTCACCTGTTCTGGTTGCTATTTATTTTTACTTTCTTCTAATACTATCTCTAATTAACATTTTTCCCTTCAGCTTCTTCTTCACTTAGGTGCTGCATATGTCAAACGTCCTCTTCCTTGCAGGAAAGAGGGCACAAACCTCTAAACCTAAGAGCCAGTATCCTTATTCTACTACTTCACTCAGTCCCAGACCTCTGACTGCAGTTCAGATAAATTATCCCTAACATACAAAGAAGATAGCCATCCCTGTTTTATGAAAACAAATGTCATAAGAGTTGAGATCACATAATAAATACAACACCCGATTTCTCAAACAGCATAATAGCCATTTCATCATCCACCCACAAATTAAGTTTTTAAATGGATAGAAAGCAGTCATTCAATACATTTCATTCAACCTGAAGATTCCCTACCCAGTCACTTTGGCATGAAGAAATTCATGCAGTCTTCAAATGCCTATTATTGCATTCTGATTTTAGCCAAAATTCTAATGTGTAAGCAAATTTTACTAAAATTCCCCAATATCAAATTTCATAAAAATTCATTCAGATATTCTCAACTCGTTTCAGTAAAGTGTGAAGACTGAATGGTTGGATGAATGGTTGTAGCAATTTTAATAGATGCTATGCAAAGATGCAAACACACATAAAAATGAATTGAGGAATGTTATGTAACTTTTTCCATGCTAGTCAAAAACACATAACAAATAGCACTAAGAATCATTCAAGGGTTTTGTTTCAAATCAATTTGGGACAATAATAAACTGAATGACAAAATTAATGACTATGGAATTAAAGCCCTGCTCCAAACATGTACTACCTGCCAAATATTCTTCAAGTATTGAACCTAGATTCACCACCAGTGCTTCAGAAAACACTATACCAACAGTGCAATGTCCTTGATTCACAGAACAAGATGATTATGCTTCAGCTGTAAGACCAATTATGTGACCCCTGTATTTTATGCTGAAAGGTAACATAGTCTCAGCATTCAGTCAAGATTTTACAATACCTGCCAAAGGCTACCTTACAAGAAATTCAAGAATGGAATACACTGAATAATCCTGCAAATATTACTAAAGATAATTAACTTCAACTTTCAGTCGAGATATTACAAAACTAGGGCAAAGGTGTAAATTAAAGGGAAAAATTCTGTAGCTACTTCTCAAAATCACAACTTCAGCCTGAAATACTAGATTAAAATATGCACTTATAATAATAATAATAATAATAATAATACTGTAGCTACTGCTAAAGTTCACAAGTGAACACAAAATGATAGGCCTATACTTCATTCAACATCTGCTTCCTTGTAGTCATGTGAATGGTTTCAAAGTCATAAATAAGTGGTTATTTCATTAGTCATATGCCAAAATGCAAAAATTTATTCTCATGCTAGAACTAAAACTGTTCCAAAATATTATTTTGTCTAGTCACCTCAGAAACTAAATTATAAGTCTATAGGGTACAAGATGTCTACAGTTTGGGTAAAAGAAAACTTACATTAGAGGTTCTGGATAACTTATAAACACTTCACAATGCTGTGATCAGCCATCAGTTCATTTCACACACATGCCTAATTCAAAATGCATAAGGGTGACTTGCCACTCACCCCAAAAATGTTGGATAGTGGCAAACTATACACTAAACACACTTATTAATACAAAGTAAGTGTAAATGTAAAAAAACTGTAATGCCAGTTTCAATGATTTATGTTTTCATTTTGGAAAGGTACAGACACCAACAATACTACAAATGAAGTATATTGGGAGAAGGCTAGGCGTTGGCTATGACTGCTGTTAGGATGGAGTGCAATGTGTCAGAATTTAGACAATTCACGAGTGTACAAATGAAACAACACAAATACCACTGCAGATGGAAGCATTGTTAGCATTCAGATCAAGCAGTGGGCAGTTAATAAAAAAACTCTTCATGCCACACAGTGATCATTACCATGGGGTTGAATGCCATTGCCAGACACTTTGATGCGCTTCAAATCTGTGTCTGGCACCACCAATGCCTGGAACGGTGAGCCCGGAATATGACATTCATTGAAGGTAATGTTGATACCATAGTCTCCGGGCTCGGTGGGCAGGTAAGCAACAGAACATGTCCCATCCCCATTGTCTCTGCAGTTTATGGCAGCTTCACACGGTCCTTCCACCGTAACACCAAGACCACCTTGTCCTGCACCTCTTGTGTCAATGCGGAATTCTGCAGGTTTACCCACAATGCCATGGGCTAATCCTGGTCCTGAAGCATGTACTTTGCCAGGTTCACTGCCAGTTGTACACGCAAGACGATAAGGCGTTGGAGACACTGGCTCTCCACCAAATGATATACTGAGAAGGTATTCACCAAGTTCCGTGGGTGTAAAGTTCACCAGAAATCCTTCATGTGTTGGAATCACATGTGCCTTTACTTGACTTCCTGAAGGACTAGTTATTGCAACAGCAAAATCTGCCTTACCAGCACCTTGTG
Organism: Zootermopsis nevadensis; assembly: GCF_000696155.1. The sequence goes on along the minus strand of NW_019059717.1, from coordinate 518,319 downwards.
TGATCACTCGGAATTGCTGCAAACTGTTGACGGGGGCCGCTATGCAAAACAAGCCACTTTACTAATGTGGCTGTGACAATTAGGAATCACATCCACATACTATCACTGACTAGGAGAGTTTCATGCACTACTCTGGGTTACCTACACTGAAAAATTATTTCTCAAAAAAATTAAAAAGTTGTATAAATTGAAGAGTTTTCTCTAGTGTAACCTGTCTGCATTAGTCATCAGTTGAACCACTAATGTGTCTTCTGAATATTCAGTATTTTAGATTTAAGGCACTAGCAGTTGCACAAGCTATGAAATTACAACTTCATTAACAAACTATCTTTCACCCTGCTCTGTACTACTTATGACACTCTCACCACCAAATGTCAGGAGAGATTTAAAAGCTGCAATTTACAATTTCTCAGCCAATCACCAAACATTTCTATTAGACTCTTCATTTAAAGACCTTACACAAATAACTTTTCTCCAACTTGAAATATGTTCAAATATCTTAATAATTTATTACAGTACCCATGAAAATGGTGTGGTAAATTGTAAAAGCACAGGGAATCAAATATGTGTGTGTGTGTGTGTGTGTGTGTGTGTGTGTGTGTGTATACACACACACACACACACACTATGAAGTTGTAAATCTGGTATTTAATAAGCCTGTGACTGAAAAGGGATCAAAATAAAATCTGATATAAAAAAATTATTATATCTAAGATTCATCCTATAGATATTCTACTATATGTACAGGAAGATAATATTGTTTAAGAATAAGTTACAAACAAGATTTCCATCAGTGCCAATGGACAGAACACCAAAATCCAGCTAAAATTATGACATATAATTATACTAGTACAAATATTATGTCCCATGTATCACTGGGCAAATCATAAATCACGCAACACAACTTACATTTATAAATGCATAATTTAGTAATTTATGAGTTGTTACAAACACATTCAAACTTCACCCTTAGAACACTAATGAGGAACAAAGGAAGAGATTCTCAATCCCACAGCTAGCATTCTGTTGTTCTGGGTATCAAACTCAGTAAAACCTTGCTCACAAACCACTGCTGTCTTAGCTGGCTAAATATTTCCTCCAGCCCACATCAATAAAAAGTGAGAATTTCAAGGTATAACCAGACCTACTATACTGAGCCACATTATTACTTTGAACCCTGTACAAAACATTACTATTTTTCAACATGACAGCACATTACTAAGTAGCATCATTATATATAAATTTACTAAATGTGCCTTGCATATTCTATTTGACAACACTGTAATTACAAAGTAACAGTCCACAGGAGACTAAAGATTAAATAAACTACAATTCAAAAAATTCAGAAACAGAAACTGCAAGAAAAGTAACAGACATCAGTGCTTACAACCTGTTGTTAAACTACACAACGAGCATCAGGCCGATATCTAAGACACAATTTCTGAAATCCGTCTCCAGCAGCTTTTCAGCACAACATGAAGTACAATTGTAATATTACATAAATTATATTTTTACAATTTAATGATAATCTTTTAATTGAATATTTTAAATGTTCTGTACTAACTGCATCACTGCAAGGACTAGAGGCCAAACCATCCAATTATTATTATTATAATTTATAAGAAACTTACTTGGTTCCAAGCCATCCACCTTTATCTTAGAAACATCAACGTGAGGCTGAACAGACACTCTGAGTGGACAACGAGGTACAGTGACTCCCCCATACAAAACATTCAGCGTATAGTTTCCAGGCGCTGGTGCACAGTAGTCAACTGTGAACGTTCCATCCTCATTGTCAGTGACAGCAAGAGGAACATCTGTTCCCTTTTCATTAGTCAGTGCTATCTGGATGTCACCTTATTAACAAAATTATTCAAGAAGATATAAAAATGCTTTGTGTAGTATAATAATACATTAGTTGTTGCAAGAGAAGAAGGAATGAGAGATTGGAGCAAGAAAGTGATCAAATACACAGTATAAGACAAAGGAGGGTAGAATGAGGTCTCACACACACATAATATAATATACCTTGTCCTGCATCTCTGCAGTCAATGTTGAAGTGTGTTTCTGTATTGCACTTCACACCTTTCTCCACTCCTGGACCAAAGATGTGTACCTGCGCAGCATTAGCTGGTTCTGACACAAAGACTCGATGTGGGCTGTTGTGCGTTGCTACACCACCATAATTCACCTGCATTTGAGAACCAGAACATGTTAACAGAACATATAGAATGGACCAAAATTAAATTATGGGAAACAAACAACTTACTGATATTTTCGAAGCCAAAGATTCATTATTTATCTTACACAAAGCAAATCTGAGATATCATCATCACATACTGTTTTCCTGAAGGTTAAGTTACCTACATAAACTGCACCCCCCCCCCCCCCCCCCCACACACCAAATGACCACTCTTTAACAATAAACACAGCATTACAATGTAATTTTTTAAACCAACATAGCATGTTATCCTACTGGATTTTGTTCACATTTTCAATGCCCATATTTCAATGATGCCAAATTGTACACTCCCTTCATGGAGAGCAATTTTAGCTACTCTCCTAGCCACCAAACTGCTTTGTAGAGTTAAGCAATGAAATTTTCTTTACATTGATTCTCATTTAACTTGTTGCATGTGCCCTTGTTATGAGGCCTAAGATAGTATTACATGTAGTAGAGACATGAACATGTACTAAGAGGGAGGATGATAAAATATTATAAGCAGCT
>NW_019059717.1:435281-502210 GCF_000696155.1 Zootermopsis nevadensis | reverse complement strand
TGTAAGGTTCGGGATATCTCATTCCTCACCTGTCTAACGTTCAACCAATCATCTGCCAGACCCATGGCCTCTGATGCATTTTGGACAGAGTCTTTTGGATTCCAGTCTTGCCAATCTGGGCAAAGCCCTATCAAAGATTAAACAAAGTGTTAACTCAAAATAAACAAAAATTAATTAGGAAATCAAACTTGGACATCAGTGAACAAACTGCATTTCTTCCATCTCTATTTTCAGTTAACTTGGTAAAACATTCACTCCAGAGAAATAATCACCTAGTAGCTCAGTAACGATCATGAGGCTGACCTGAGTGATGCGACTTCTAAATTCCAAACCAAAAGGTTAATGAAGCAATAGCATAAAAATAAAATCAAAAACCTTAAGCATGTGTACCAGTAATTAAATTTCCAATTACGCATAAAACTGTATTATAAAGAAGAACAGGCCACATCAGCCTAGCAGAAAGCACACACTTATGCACCTGCCTGATAAATATTCCATAAAAGCATGTGCACCATTTCTATGCAAATCAACATAAAGGAAATCTCTAACACAAAATAACAATTATTTCCCTGTGGGAAGTTGGTAAAAATATGATTATACATTGTTTCTTGCAACAGAACTCTTCTATCAGTATTGTTACAAGCAAAAATTTAAATATTTGCAATCGCTGATTAAACGCCCCCTTCAAAGTGAATAACCAAGCTCCTACTGAACAAGCAGAAAGCATATGCAGCTACAGAGTTGAAAAAATGGTGTCAAATTTATTGAAGGATCATGCAGTGCATGTTGCTGGAACTGTAACTACAGAATTGCTTGCAATGCGAGAGGTACAAACAGAGAACCATCTCATACCTGGTGCAACAGCATCAACCAATGCTCCAACAGCTTTGCCATCATTCCAGTCTGATGTGAAGTTTGTAATGGGAAGATCCGGAACTTTGCTTTGGATCCAATGTAGTAATCTAAACACACAATAACATTTAAACAACACTTATTATCTTAATCTCTCATTATTTTATAAAATCACAGTTTCTCTGATCCTTACATGCCACTCTGCATCATGCTCATCTTTTATCTGCTTCTCTTTCTTTTTAATTTCTTTAATTTACCCAAATGTTCTGAAATGTGTTCCTATATAGAAAACATTAGTCATTACAAAAACTTCATTTCATCAGAAATAATTTCCTCCAATTTTTCATTCCAAAATCACATTAACCCTTTGACGCCACAGATCATCTAAATATTTATAGATTTAGTCATACTTCAAAGAAAATATAACACTTCATCATTACAAAGATCAGCTAGTTAATGTTAAGTTAGGAACACCTGTCTGCAGTGATTCATACAAAACCAATAAACACAAAAAGAAGAGTTATTAATTGTTGAAGCATGTGTGATAAAAAGTTACCATTGGGATTCAAAGCAAGAGCCGGGATAGCTCAGTCAGTATAGTGACTAGCTATGGGCTGGGCGATCGGGGTTCGATCCCCGACAGGGCAGAGGATTTTTCCTCTAGCCTCTGCGTCCAGACCGGCTCTGGGGCCCACCCAGCCTCCTCTACAATGGGTACCGGGGTCCTTTCCCGGGGGTAAAGCACGGCCAGGGCGTGATGCTGACCACTCACCCCCATCTAGTGCCGAGGTCAAGAAAGAGTAGGAGCTATACCTCAACTCCCCCCAAGCGCCTACATGGTGTGTAGCGGGACAGCTTTACTTATTGGGATTCAAAGCATCAAATTATATCGTTTTAAGGCTATAAACGTTCCATAACATTATCACTCTACAGAAGCATATCTATAATAGAAATGGCTTAAAAATTCTAACAATAACCACCTCTGTTTGGGTGTAGGACCCTTTCCTTCACCATATGGAGGTTCATCTTCTCCCTCCCACATGGGCATAGAAATGGAATAATGAAGTATAAGAGTCCATATCAGGCCAAGGATTAGTTTTAACTTGCAGTCCACAATATCTGTTGAATCTGAAATATGAAATGCACGACATTAAATGTAAATCCACATAGAGCTAAGCAAAAATCAAATTATGTTTCAATTCATTATACATATTTTTATGTTTTTATTTATTTAACGAAATATACACATTACGTAGCATCAAATGGCAGGATGGTTGTGAATGATGAACTAAGAACATGGAAACAATTTTGTCTATTTTAAGGTACTGGTACTATATCCGGACTTATTAACTTTGCTTTAAACACAGACAATGGATCACCTCCTGGCTTGCCCAATCTTAGATTCTATGTTATTAATATTACTCTATTTAATGATTTCTACTTTGAATGGTGTGTATTTGGATACGAAATAAATAAATAAATAAATAAACAACTTTGCTTTAGAATATGTAACCAGGAAGGTCCAAGAAAATAAAGATAGAAGCTTATACTGTTAATTTACTGGGTGAAAACATAAATATGACAGAGAGAAACTTAGAAGCTTGATCAGATGCTAGTAAGTTGGTCTGGCAATAGATGCAGAGGAAACTAGAAACATATTCACATCTCATCACTAAACAACGACAAAATCTATATATAAGGGCAGCTACTTAATCCTTTGAAAATATTGCAAAGTTCAAATACTTTAGAAAGACATTAACAGATCGGAATTGCATTCATGCTGAAATTACAATCAGATTAAATTCAGGAAATGCTCGCTACCATGCAGTTCAGAATCATTTGTTTCCCATCTGCCCTATAAAAACAAAGAGTTGCTTTGTGCGGGTGTGAAATCTGATCTCTCACATTATGTGGTGCGGGGGTGGCCAATTGAAGGTGTTTGACAATGAGATGATTAGGACAATATTTGGATGATACATTGACAGGAGGCTGAGACTGGAAAAAGTTTCCAAAGGTGGACCATCATTAAAATTGTGTACTCTTTGACAAATATCAGAATGATCATATGCAGGAATGTGATGGGTGGAGCATGTAGCGTGCACAGAGATAAGAAATGCGTGCAAAATTCTGGATGGAAGATTTGATGGGAGGAGGGCCCTCAGAAGACCCAGGCATAGGTGAAGATGATATTAAAATGGATCTTGAAAAATCAGGTTTTGGGGTATGGACTGGAACCATCTGGCTCACGACAGAGACTTGTGTTCAGGCTCTTGTGAATATGGTAACGAACGGTTCCATACAATGTGGGGTAATTCTTGACAAGTCGAACTTATCAAGAAGGACTCTGTTCCATGGAGTTAGTTGGTACAATTTTTTTTATCAGCACAGGAAAACCACAAGAAGAAACCTTCGCCAGAGTTGCCGGTCTCCAGCCCAGAGTCCGAAATTACGATGTCCCATTTATGAAGAAGCACTAACAATACTAATATATGAATAACGGTAAATATTTTCCCCCATGCAAAAAAAATGGATCTCAAACCTACTTCAGTGGTTAATCTTGAAAATGCGTCTGCATCCTTTTATTCTAGGAGAATCCTGCGGTAACGGGAATTTTGCATTGGTTTGGAGGTAACGAAATTGAACCTCTGTCCCCGCACTAATCACTGATGGGAAATGGTTTCGCTCGAGACACTTAAGTATTTCCAGAGAGTAGATTATGATATATTCTGTGGACACGTTTAGGAACTACCTACCAATTAATCTTTTTATCGGAAACTGATTGTTCAGATTACAACCACCTCAGAGGGCCTTGACTTTATGTTGCAAACTGATTAATAAATACAATGTCGCTTGACCTCTCAGTTTTAAAAAATAATAATCAATAAAAGCTAACGTCGGATATCAAACTTAGATAACTTTGGTTTCTAATTATACATGTCTTCTTCTCCAACATCCGAGACCTACAAGCGTACAAACGCGAAGCTCTCAAGATCGGTCGAGAGACATCAAACCACGAAATGGAAACGAACCGATCTGCACAGTCTTGGTTCCAATCGCCCATCATTACAGTCAGTGAAAATCCTGCATTTGTTTGATGGTAGACACTGATTAGGGCACTGTTTCACTTTATCACACTCCGGGGTAACTGATTTTATGCACACCAGGTTTTTATTTGTACACACAAAACAAAATAAAACTATAGCTTCCGGACCAAAAGACCCAGTGATCTGGGGAAGGGGCTGCAATCCCCGGTGTATCTTTCGAGGTTTGATTTACGCGTAGTAAAAAGCATTTCCTGCGTGCATACAATTAGTCGGAAGCCTATATTACACAGACACGAACAAAAACACATGTACGTGCACAGACATAAAACGTGCTCACTGGTTGCATCTACCACACGTGCAAGCACAAAAACTGCACGCGTGCACATAAAAACAGATACAAACATGCGAAGAGCACGAATTCTTCACTTTAAATTCTCCTCTGTAAAGTTTCAGCTTCAGAAATATACATATTGTATCAGTTTATTGCGAAAGACTTGCAGAAAAAGAGTATAATTAATCATAAATTTGGAAGGATATAGGCTAGTAGTGATCTGGAAAGACCTAACCAGACAAACACAAATTTCAATTAACGTGGTGGTTATATTTTCAGTGCTGTACAAAATGTTGCTTCTATAAAACCCTCATTGAGCTATGTTGTACGTAAATCCCGCCACGTAACTTCTGAGTCGAAGGCGTTTCAGGGTCACGACTGTTTTACGGGTTCATAATTTCTGAAGCCTCTACTTTATTTCCGAAAAAACAAAAGGAACAGATTAAATATGTAGGTATTTCAAATGGGATAATTAATTTTGCGCCATCTGTATAGACCGCTCTGTGGTCCAATAGGTGAGTAACGAAGGCTCCTTCCCTTGGGGTAAGTGGCCGGAGAATGAAGCTGGCCTTTCACCTTCATTTAGTGTCGAAGTTTAAATCTGTGGAGATTTACCTTCACTACCAGTGGTGAATCCTGATCTTGATGCCACGTCGTGTGGAAATGCAATACGAATAAATCTCCCCAATAATCTCACCACACAACTCTCCAGGTGTCCTAAAGTTACTTCTCTTTTCACAGTTTTCCTGGTACTTTTCCTCTTCAACCAATGGCGAACCCCACCACCCACGCTTCAAGTTCCTGTAGCATTTTCCCTATTATGTGTAATGTCCCTACTGCGTTTTCCTAAACACAATCTATTGAATGCTTTCCTGCTATGAAGTAGGATTTGAGGTTCGCACGACGGTGCGTACGAAGATGGCTGTCTTCTGGGTAGCAGCGCCGTGTAGCCTGGCAGAAGTCATCACCCTGATGATGGAGAAAGAGAAGACCTCCGAAACACTGGTAAACATCTACCAGACTAGACGGAGCTACAACCCAGCAGACAGCCATCTTCTTTCCTGGTATCATTTCCAGACTTTTATTTAGTCCTTTGCTTAATAATTCCTGTGGTTACTAGTATGACGATTTCGTTTCGCATTCTCTGAATTTCCATACATAGATTTTTACATTTTAATGTATTTTCGGACTCCTTCTGTAGTGCATTCCTATCCAATGGTATTAATACACCTGTCAGCAAACATATTTTACCGTTCCTGTTTTTAATTATTACGTCTGGCCTACTTGCCATAATTTCCCCATCTGTACTACTTAATTTCACAGAACTATTATATCTTCATGTTCACATAGCGACTTAGGTAAGTGTGTGTACCAGTTTTCTGTTGTTTTAATGCCTAATGTATATTATTATCATTACGGCCCTGTTGTGTTACATGGCACAACACGTCTTTTACATTCCTCCAGTTTTATCTGTCTGGCGGAACACTTCTGGACAGGAGCGTTCGCCACAGCTACAATCGCATCCTACATCCCCTCCAATCTAAATTTCACTAGGCACTGCACTATCTTAGGATTTGACACTACATAACCCACTAATTAAACTATCACCGGCAACTGAACCAAACCAAGAACCACTAATTCGAAATATGCATGACATTGCCCCAAAATAGAGGTTTCAATGACTAGCAGCCCCAGTGAGTTTCTCACGTTTCGCACTTAAGTCATGTTATCTCCCATACAAGGCCAAGCATGGCTCACTTTCACGGCATGTCCTACTTCCAGTACTTACTTCGCCATAAATGGCATTGTTTTTCCTGCACCATATTACAGCAGCAGTTTGCAGAGAGGCTCTGCTCAAAGACCTCTTCTCGAACGAAGGAGATTTGACCTGTTCGCTTTCAGTGAACTGCAAGGTTTAATAGCAGGCAACAGGGTGTGGAAACTGCATCATAGTCCACGTCTTTCAGAATATAAATGTTGATTCTTACGTCATTGAATTGCTGTATTTCGTTTGGGAACCAACACCTTTTTAATTAGCCTACTTTGCGAATTGCAGATCTATCCGTGCGCACAGCCATCGAACCAAGACCGGAGGGAATTCATGCTTCCTCTGTTTGAAGAAGAGCCAGACAGTGACGGTAAACCTTCGCCTCTTCTATGCATACATAACGCGAGTGCGCGCTCGTGGACACAGAACATTGTAACACACCGTGACCTGATACGCCATGAGACGTCGTCGTCGTCTAGGTCTGTTCCGATCATGTATGAATCTGCAGTCACTCTACCATCCTCTCCTAGGCTGTTCCACGACTCTGCGCCAAACAGATTTGCAAGTCATAGCTTGCTCGGGGTAAATTCATTCATGTCCATCTGTTTCCAGTCTGCGAATCACTCCCCTACACGCCTACAGAATATCCGTAGTTCATTTCTAATGGCGAGATTATTTCATCTCGTAGGGTGCGACCAGCAACGTTTCTTAGAAATTTAATTTCGGTCGTTTGATTTTTCCCCCCTGCTCTGTTGAAATGCCCAATTCTCACATCCATGTAACAAAACAGGAGCGGATATTCCTTTGTAAAATTTTAATTGTGTATCCTTTTACGTTGTGAGATAGTAGGCTTAACTATTTTCTTGTGCCAAGTGCAAAACGTTTAGAAACACATGTTCATGGCATTAACAGCGTAGTCTGAAGTGCTGCAAATATGAATATATTTTCTTGGGTTTAAGAAACCTCACCTTTGTGATAACGTCATTTTGTTTCATTGCCGGGCATCAGGCTATGTTGCTCAATGACATTCTAACATGGTTGTTCTGATGTTTCATCGCTCGCATTAAATCAGCTCCTAGACCTTTTTTGGAACGCTGACCGTAATAAAACGAGACTTAAGTAAATTACCCCTCCCTCTCCCGTGACCAACTTCACTAGATTCCACATCTCAGTCACCACAGCACAAACGCGGCGCGGTTGTCTGCTTGTCGTGGTTGGTTACTAGACTATTCCGTGTCGACTGATGAAATAAAACGAGATCAGTGAGGATAACTATAGGATTATGACTGAGAAGGGACGTGGAAGCAAATACACCGAAAGTAGCGGCAGAGTGTACACAACTATCGCCTCGTATTCGGGAGGTCCTCGACCCGGAGACCGGCTTTCTCCGAACTGAGGTTTTTCGTGGCTTTCCTCAGGCCCTATAGCCAAACATCCGTGTGGACTTGCAGGTAGATACCAACGTTTCGGAGAAACGTACTGTTTCCATCTTTAGGACCGAAGTGAATCTTGTAAGTCCACACGGCGTCACAACCCAGAACATCGACAACTTCAAAATATCCGTGGAATCGTTTCGGCGATGAAACATCATGACCGTCGAACGGTCAGACAAGTATGGGATAGCCAATATGGCTCTGGGCATGATTCAAATTATACACAGTTTCTTGGCACAAATATTCTGTAACAAGAATACATTCTCACTGTGTACTTTGGGCCAAAGGTTAACTAACAACAGTAAAGATCGCCAAGTACTGTCAAGTTTTCTGAATTTACACTAGTGGCCAACCAAACGGTTTGGTTGCACACTGCTGCAATATGAAATTAGGTTAGGATGAAGACACCATTTCATGTGAAGGACAACTGTTCCGCACAGGTACAATTCCTACCTTTCCCCCCCCCCCCCCCCCCCACGGGAACCACAGCATCAGCAAGCAGCCGCCCTTGAGATTTCGGAGTCGGTTGCGTTAGCGATCTTAAAAATAGCGCGGTAAAAGTGGATCACGTGACATCGTCAATATTGTATTATAACAAAGAGTTCATTCTTCTTAAGTTACACACAGCTGAAACTGAAAGCATGGCTTTAGCTTCAGAAATTTGTAAATATAAACGGTGTAACGAGAAACTGCAGAGACTGAAAGCAACGAAATGTGTCCAAACCTGTACAACGCCTACCCATGGAAACAAAGCAACGTCATCACTTGGCTCCTATTTGGAGTACTCTTTTTTGAAATGGAGTTCCTACATCTGGACGACGAGATGAATATATTACAGGAGAGTTCCCCAGATAAAAATGCATAAAATGAACGCATAGTAGTAGAAAAAACACAATGAAATGCAGTTTAACACAACGTTCGCATAATTCCAAAGTATAATTTCGTTCACAGCTACCCATTTCATCTTTACTTCACATTTCCTCCTCATTGCCCAAATGGGGGGCAATAAGTACCTCTGAAACGTCGGTAAACGTCTACCAGACCACACGGCTCAACAACCCAGAAGACAGCCATCAGAAGGAAGGCTGAAGGTAACAGATACAGAAGACCAAAGATCACGTTGTCGAATTCAGGGATTAATTTTATATTGTATTTTTAATTAAACAGAGTCTAAAAGGAGACCGTGTTGTCCCTGAGAACTAACTCAAGTTATCTAGCAATCCTATACATACAAGTGTTTTGCCAGCGGAACGGTTACCAGACCTGCCGATTCAGGTTTAATTCGTGCTCCTCAGCACAAGACACTACATTCCTCAGAGACTCCAGAGTAGTCTGGTTCCACCGGCCAGTTTTACGCGTTCTTGATACTCATTTCTTACTAAGCTGTGTCAGTTTCTGTGATTATGTACCGCTGACTTATTGGCAGCACAACCCAATGTTTAATGTTTCTTTACCCAGTGGCATACTGTAAGCATAATCAAATACCAATACAGGATTTATTTTAAGACTGAAGAATAAATACCTTACCTTAATACAGGTACCACAAAATTCCTTATGCATAAACTATATGTATCTGCCCAATAAATAAATTATTTAGAATTTCATCCAGTGACGTTTCATAACGTCAAAATCACTTGACGTAACCGAAACCGGAAGACGACGAACCTCGCAAACTGGTTACACTTAATGGCATATTGGCATATTGCTTGATTTTATATACTCAAAATACCTACGCTATATAAAACTGAGAAAAAATTCGAATTGAACTTGATCAGTGATTTCGACTGTGCTAATTTTCCGGTTCTAACAACTTGAGAGGGACTTTCAGCGGTGAGAAAATTCCTACAGCCATACAAAGGAGCTATGCAAGAAGTGAATAACCACCAATAAATAACATGTGATTCGAGGTTCTCACGGCGGCGAGTATGAAGATAGTCGTCTTCTGGGTTACTGCACCGTGTAGTCTGGTAGAAGTTAGCTGACGTTTCAGAGGATAATGGATGCAGAAAGCACCTCTGTGACGTCGGTAAATTTCTACCAGACTACACGGCGAAAGAACCCAGAGACAGCCATTTTCAAGAATGTCATATATGATATAACCTCCACCTAATACTGGTTCGGTAATCAACTGTGATGAGATGGGCCGGGTAATACAGAATCTAACGAAGAAACAAGGAATTCACATAACATTTTCCTTGGAACATATACGTCATTCGAGAAACCAATGTATGGGCTGGACTACAAGATAATATAAAAGCAGATCTTTAAATAAACAGACTGTTCGGATGTGAATTTGAGTAATTCAAAACAGACGCTAATGATAGGTTTCTTTGGTTACGATCAAGCATATTTCGGTTCCATTACAAGGAAATTCCTTGTATAGTGAAGGACCAGAGCAGAAATGGGTACAAATTTACCTCGCAGTCGCCTGGACTCGCCGAATTAATCCACGCTGTATTCGATCCAAAGGCCGTAATAGTTCATTACTCTATTTAATGGCATTTTCTAAACTGTACAGGCCAGTAGGATAAAGTAATTGTGACCGTGAATGCTCAATTTTTAATAATGACAAAAAAGGCTATTTCAACAATTTTAACTCCTACCACACTATTTTCCTGGGCAAATGAAAACGATCAGAACCTCAAACTCGATGTTCGATCCCTACACTTAACAGAACGATTCCCAGACGATGCGTCCATTTATAAATAGTACGTCCACATAGGGAATATTTTACATTTACATTTTGTAAATTTCAAAGTGGCATTGTCACATTCTCACACAATTTCTAAGGTAAACAAATATTAGCCTATTTACAAACTCCTGATTCACTTATTTTTGTCTGGGCAAGTCACACATTAAGCATTCTGCCGGAATGTAACAACGTATGCGCACGTGTGGACGATGTTGCTGTAGCATTTGCTCCTGTTCTGCTCCTGTTCGGTTTTTCAGCGAACGTCAAAGGATATTACGTTATGCCGGCGGAGCAAGGCGGGCGTTCGCCAAACCTCTGAACCCCTTGTTGCGTTATGTTATTGGTGACAAAATTTGGTACTGGGCTGATCGACAAAGGAAAACTTTGATCGATAAGGTTATAGTAGCGCTAACGATTCAAGACTTGTACTCGGAAACACTTGGTTCGAATCTCCATTAATCAACTACAGAAATTCCCGGAGTCAAAGGAAACGACAAGATTATGGCGGCCTCAAGTAATCGTGGGGGGGAAAAAAAGTAACTGGTCTCTCAGCCGAGATTACAACCGGCTACCTCCCGGATACACGTCAGACATATTACCGCAACCGCACCACGTTGCCAAATCAAGATGAATGGCAAGACACAAGACGTAAAAGGAATGCAGGTCATGTTCTGACTTCTAAGACATTTTCCCAAGAACGCTTTAACATTTTAAGGGAACAACATGGCTACGTGAAGACACAAACATCAGCAAGAACGAACACAGATTGAGGGTGTTTGAGAACATGGTGGCGAGGACAATATTCGGACCTACGAGGAATGAACTGAGAGGAGGCAGAAGGAAACTGCACAGTGTGGGAAATTCACAATTTGATATTTTCATTGAGCAATATTACAATGAACGGATAACAATTACGAACGTCACGTGGACTCCAACAGCATCGCATTCACATCAACTATAACTTAAAACCAGATAAAACTGAAATCTCACTTGACGTTAACCGGGACTGGCCCAAGGTCTCCGCGTCTCGCCGCCCGAGCTACTACACCGCCACAGACATCACATTTTTGGTAATCACGTGTTTCCAAATTCATGTTAACGGATCTGATAAAGAAGCAGATTATCATTACCGTGACAAATGTTACAGTTCAGAATCTTAATTTTGAAGGAATACAATGGCGGTATTTCGACGCAACGGACAAACATGCCTCGCAGCCACTTGAAGCAGAGGAATGAGGTTACGTCACGTCCATTACGTCATTTTACATTTTACCGCGCCTTCCTTCGGGTTCGAAGAACTGCTTGCAACCGCCGTAACTAGTCTGCAGGAATGGCTGGCTGGCTCGGAGTGTCCACGTATAACCAACCAGGCGCCAGGCAGCCAACTTCTACAGGTTACTTTTTCTCTGACTGTTTCCACCACTATAAAACCAAATACCTAAATGAATATGAAACATGTCAACTGTCTTCACCGATGATGAAGATGACACGTTCCTCAGAATGTTGGTTACCACCTATAAGACCACAGTCGATATCACCATCTCTGTAAGAACCTCATGTCTCGAATATAAAACATACGAGTTTCGACAACAGAGAAATATGGGTGAAGGTTCATTTGTGTTTTATGCAACGGCGCTGTCGAATAATATGATTCATGAATTCTTAATTGGAAAGGATATGGAAGGAAGAGGTCTAGTCTAATTTAAGGTATTATCGTGATATTTACGTGAAGGGACTGAGGAAAACAACCAAAAACCTAAGCCGTTCTCCGGCCAAAGATTGAAACCGAAGTGGGGGTGATATACCATCGGCCAGGACTCACTTTCGAAAGGAGCGTCGTAAATATTGTTCATAAAACGTAATTCCCCAAATATTTATGTGTATAAAGTTTCCGAGCGGGTATATGTTTACAGGGTAAAGGACTTAGAGGTTCCATAAAATGCTGGGTTTCTCTTCACTCACTTTCATTCATTCTAGTTCTCTGAAGACTGTGTCCGTCTAACACCGGGTTTTAAAATTAAGGTTTCTTCAGTATGACTTGAGGTTTTCACGACGATAAGCCTGAAGATTGCTGTCTTCTGGGTTGTTGCGCGATGTAGTCTGGTAGAAGTTTACCGACGTTTCAGACGTCCTTGCTGTCTACATCAGGGCGATCACTCATCGTGAAACGTCGGTAAACTTCTACCAGACTACATCGCGCAACAACCCAGAAGACAGCAATCTTCAAAGTTTCTTCACTTGCTGAGTAACTATTAGCTTGTGCGACTACAATATCTTCTTGATACTATGTACGAGAAAGTAAAAATTGATAACGGGTTCCTTTATGGATATTAAATAACAACCGCTTCTGGCAGAAAGAATTTCTCTCGCCACTTCAAGGCCACGAACCGTATTTTATGCACGCCATAACTAACGAAGTTTGCTCTGTTTGTTACGAAAACTTCTACGGTGTCTCGAATAACAAAATAGCGTACATTTATTGCGTATAAACCACTTTCTGAGTTTAAAACCGATCGATATATAAAATTTATTTCGCACTGCAAACGCGCCATTTGCAAAAAGCCGGAAGGTTAAAACATGTATTCACGGTCACGCCATATGGAACGCGACGCAACACTGCAACGGAGAAAATTAGTTCCTCTCCCATTCAACGAAATGTTGTATATGTATTACTTTTTAAACACACCTGCTTCCAGTGGGCGTTCTTTCTACTCCGACAGGAAATCAGAACTTCCTTCTTGCTAAATATACTCGCCCCGCAAAATACTTTGTGATGATGGAGGCATCTACAGTCATTCATTGTCCTTACGTTCAAGAGTCTGCCAACTTTCACCCTGTTGGCGCACTAAGCACATTACACATTCCAGAAGCATCAATCCAGAATTCCAAAGATTTTGGCATATGGAAGACGAGCGTTACCTGAACGAACTTTCACGAACTCCGGAAACAAGGTAACATATACCCCAAAGGTGGATTAGATTCTTACTTCGCCTGAATACTAAATCGGACTGAAATCTGCTGTGGCAGTCTTCTATATCGGTAGCCGTGGGGTACAAGGCGCGCGTGGTCTCCGATCACGTAGAACACCGACATCACCAGCTTGAGTCTGCTCGAGACATGGAAGTCTGCAATTTTCTGTGTTGTCCTTCTGTGGACGCAAAGATTTTACTGCTAACTTTTCACGTAGTGAGTCCTGCCATGTGTACGAACAGGATGTAAAAACCTCGGATTGGAATAAGAAGTGCTTAAACACAATGTGTAACTTACGAACTCGTATAAACTTCATGGAACAGAGTCCTTCAGCTTTTCAATAGCAATACGAACCCCTAAATAATTAGCCAGCCGGATCAGCTGGGTGTATTTCAGTCTGAAATGGTTCGTCTCGTGCCGACTGAAGTGACTCTACAGGTTCAAAATATTGACGAAATAAGTTAGAAGTAGATCGCATCATCTTTTACAACTTAGTTCTACGTTGTTAAAAAAAGTAAAGTTTGTCCCACTATACGCTATGTAGGCGCTTGGGGTGAGTGGAGGTATAGCTCCTACTCATTCTTGACCTCGGCACTAGATGGGGGTGAGTGGTCAGCGTCACGACCCGGCCGGCTTTACCCCCGGGAAAGGACCCCGGTACCCATTGTAGAGGAGGCTGGGGGGGCCCCAGAGCCGGTCGGGACGCAGAGGCTAGAGGAAAAATCCTCTGCCCCCCGTCGGGGATCGAACCCCGGTCGTCCAGCCCGTAGCTAGTCACTATACCGACTGAGCTTTGTTAGCCCTTCTTAAATTGATTTATGACTTCATACGAGGTACATATTCGTGTTATCGCCGTTTATTTCAAGCTCTTACAGATGTTTCCATTTCTGTTACTGAAGTTCCTCATTTTCTATTGTTCAGATAATCTCCATTCATCTGGCTTCGATCCTGAAGCCACCTCAAGCTTTCTTTCTTTGATCTAATAATTGTCAGCATTCTTTTATCAAAGGTTTATGCTGCTTTTCACTCTTTACAACGAGACTCTATTTGGTTACGTTTTAGTGTAATACTTTCCAAAGTCCTTCTGATAACCACATCATCACACAAGTATTCCAAGGATGCAGTCATATTTGAGATGTTAACTCAACTGGCTACCATTTTAATTTTCATGAGATGAGATACCTTCATACCAAACACTTTCGTTGCTTCTTATTTACTAATGCAAGTGCTCATTTATGTATTTACTGTATTATTAACCTACTGGTTCACACTACAGTTTACACAGAGGTGACCAAAAAGTAACGCAACCCATTCCAGACGCATATTCCATTTGTAAAATAAATAAATTACGTTAAAATCATAAAAACGTACTGTTATATCAATTGTTGCAAATGTCCGCAAAATTTGTGTGTTATCTGCCATATAAGGTCACAAACGTTCATTCTGCTATCGATGGGAATTCTTTACTCACCGCTCGTCCGTAAGGCTGTCTGTCCTCAGGTTTGATTTGGAAGGCTTCGTTTGTTTATACAGTGAGTCCAAAAACAGTAACACTATCCAAAATATAAACGTTTAGTCCGATGGACCGCAGAAAAATGTTTTTGATATGGTGCGCACAGCACGGAAATAAGCTACCAGAACATTCCCCTATCTTACCACGTCCCCTTAGTGACGTCACCCTGAGGCTGCTAATTTGAAGGCAGTATGCTACTGTACTTCTGAATAATTGGCACAAAACAGTGCATTGTCGTGTCTCAGAAGATGATTTATTTCTTTTGAAAGAAGCAGTTTATAAAACTCAAGTATAAATAGGAATACTTCGATTCTATGCTGTGTGCTGATGACATCACAAACATTCCTTGTTATTCCTTTTGTAACTGGCCACAAAAATTACCACAGCGTTCTAAACCAGCAATAATAAATTTCACCCTGAAGACAAAGGCGAAACGTTCCTCCGAAACGTTGGATAAAACCTACAAGACTACACAGCGTCACATCCAAAAAGAGCATAATAGGCACTTTCACCGCCTTCAGAACTTCGAGTCTCAATGGAATTAATTATTCCATCAAATGTCACAATGGTAAATCGTGTCAGTAGCGTATCTGGTTACAATCTTGTCTGGGGAACAGCCATCTTGACAGAGTTCGTGGTATTCCTCAGTCCATTCGGATTAATGTTGCAATACTGTCTTTATATAAGACAAGACAATTCCCCGTCGACTACCGAGGTAGCCAGTCACATCTGAACCCTAATTTATCTATTGTATATAATGGGTGGATTTATTTGTAACTTATCTCTACTTGACATTTATATAATAGTATGACTTGTATTTGTATAACATGTATTGTATTATTATGACTTATTCTACATCCTATTGTCATCTGACTAACTTATGGATCCATGGAATGTAATAAAGATGTATGTATGATGGGGACAGAGTTGGTTCCCGAAACGTCGGTTTACTACGGTAATTTACGA
The DNA here is from genome assembly GCF_000696155.1 of Zootermopsis nevadensis. The sequence continues at coordinate 486,641 of NW_019059717.1, read as the reverse complement.
TTAAGATTTCTCTAGGCCTCCGTCGTTTACAACATAACATTCACAGACTCATGCTACCCATCCTTGTCACTGTGCAAATAAAGTCAATGCCACGCTCTGTCCATCGAACTCTTTACAACCACGCAAGTTCATAACCAAACGGTTTTTTGCTAAATAAATTAACCTTGAAAATGCGTGATTTTGGGGACGCGCGGAAAAAATACCAAAACAGAAATCTGGTTAAATACCATTCATCACCACGGTTACTATTATCTATTAACTGTATGGAGGGGGGTCCTCTTTCCTACGGTAAAGGTGCGTGAAGCTAGCCATTCATATCCAGAGCCATCAGCGAGTACGTACACCGGTATGAGAAAAGTTTCTCGAAAGAAACGAGTGGAAATTTCTTAACATCACAAGACACCCCTTACTAGAGATGAAAAAACAGAAGAATCAAATCCAAGAGCGCTAACAAATATACAAACTTGATTACGTAACGAACTTGGGGGTTCGGTATGTCGTTGCGTGCCAATTCCAGTTATATATATCACAACACACGTGCTCTAAAGTTAAAATACGCAACTCTTGTATTCTAAACTAATGACACGGTGATCGACCTGATTCATCAGACGACTCACCCCGTTCCAGTGTTCAAAGTGTGAAACTAAACCTGTGGTAGCAGAAAATTGTTCAACGCCGTTAATACCAAAGTCCGTCACCGGATACAATTCTGCACCAGGTCCAGCCACGTCTCACCAAAACAACCTACTTCCTTAAGATCATAATGTCCTTGAGTTCATCACTGTCCTAACAAAATACTATGTGATCTCTGCAAATCACAGTCTCTCAGTGTGTAAAAAACTTACACGGCGGTGAATATAAAGATGGCTGTCTTCTGGGTTGCAGTGCCACGTAGTCTGGTAGAAGTTAAAATTATAAAATTTGCATATTATATTAGCTTTAGTGTCTACAAGAAGAGAAGGAATGAAAAGTTTTTCAATCTGAATGATAACAGGTGGGCCATACAACGCGCATGGGGGAGATGGGAAATGCGTACATAATTTTTGTCAGAAAACCTGACGGGAAGACCTCATCCTTAGCCTATTATCATAACTATGTAAAAATCTAAATTCTATGGTCCACGAACAAACGTCTTATCTTTATACAGTGTTCCAAAAGTTTTATGTAGTAGAAAACAAAACATTTACCTCAATTTATGCTAACTGACAAAACGTACTGGACACAACACCATTTTTCATTTAAGACCATGTAAATAGCAATTTAAATGTCATGAATCTGTGCTACCAATCTACACAAAAAATAATAATATTGCCAATCTCTGCATGTTGTAGACTTGCAACTATTTATCTACGGTATGAGACTGTTAACATCCTGTATGAGTACATACAAATAGTCTGATGCAAGCTATTCAATTTTATTTATGTAATTTTAAATTGTTTTACTGCGTTGGCGACTCTGATGACTTATGTGGTGCACTATATATGAGCTAAAAACAGATGTGATAACATTCACTCGTAATGGTGAACATCTGACGTCTGACCTTGAGGTATACTGAAAAGTTGCAGGATGGGGGAAGGCTAGTGTTCGCTAATATGTACACGATTTGGTGCTAATCGGTAAAGAAATTTCTGTACCTTGTGACAACGGACGAACAAGATATAAAGTGTACCCTTGTGCTGATATGCATAAAATGCCTAAATAAATGTGGGGTGCATGGCCTCCACAAGAAGTCAATGTACTGTACTGTCAACATCCTCTCTTCAATTTTTAACCCAAGGATGCTGCAATGCTGCACATATTGCTCAAGTGTTTGGCGTGCTTGTACAATTGGCAGAGATATCAATGTTTTACCAGTGTTTTGAAATTGTTTTTCTCAAAATGTTGCAATTATTCGTTCTACGATAGTGACTCTATATTTTAAGTAATCCATGGGTCACTTTCCCAAAATGAACTCCGGATTCGTTTCAGGACTCAAAAATATTATTTCCCCTTACGCCACTCAACACATGGGTCATTTATAAAAGTCGGGAAGTGAACGTTCCGAAGACCAGGCGAAATTATTTCTACTGTGAGGATTATGATATGTTTCAATTAATTCTATTCCAATTCTGGATATTTAACCAGTGTAAAAATGTAATGGAATAACAGCTAAGTTTGTTTCTGCCTGTATATAAAGTACCACGTTAGCCGTGTTATCCCGGTTAACACATTGAAAAGCGAAAAATAAGTCTTATTTTCGTGGTTCAGTGATACCCATACACTAAAACACAGCAGAATCGATCAGATAAAATGCATCGTTAGCCACATCCAGTCAGCCAGGCATTGTTAGCCAGTTAGTTGTGGCTTACGCTCACGAAGAGTGCTTGGCTAGCTGGAGCCTTGAACAAGACGCCGTTTTAATATCATTTCTCAGTTGTTATTAAACACTTTCTTATCGCAAACCACTGAAAATTCAGAAAACCCAAAATAATTATCTAAAAATACGTGCGACTGCAAATATCAAATTAAATGTCCTCATCGCCAGAAAATTTACTTTCACATCTTCAGTCCCAACAATTAATTTGACGAAACACTTTAAATAGAAGGATTAAAGCGCAAGTAAAAGTGAAAGCAAATCAGAAAAGCTCCAGGGACCTGTGAAGATCAGGACCAGCGAAATGAAACAATGTTTCCTGGTGAAACAACCTTGGAAGTGACAAGGAAATAAACCGCGCTTTCCTGAAATCTTGTAGATAAGGCAGCGTCAATAAAAGAAATAGTTGTTAAACATCTGATAAAAGAAATACCACTTCCTGGAATGGTTGCACTTTCAATGTTGCCCGTTCCAGTACTAGAACTGCATACGGTACAAAACTCACGGGACTAAGGGACCAGTTACGACTCTGGCCCAGAAGAGTGTACTAATTAACTTCATGATTAAAGTCCTTGCGAAGTTTACAGTCGCTCAGCTGCTCAAACATTTCGCTGCATTTTATGAATTCGAAGGTTCATTGCCATTTTCACAAAAGCACCGGACCTTAACCTTATCCTGCCACTTTAATCTACTCCACATCCTCAAACCCTACTTAAAAACAATTATTTTGCCAAACTTACCAACTATGACCCCAAATGGTGTATTCTTTTTCAGGTTTCCAACTGAAAGCTTGTGTGTCGATGTGCGGGGCTTCGTTCCACACCCCTGTCATCGTCACTGGCCTAATCAATTCAATATTAGGCCTATCTGATGAAGCTTCTCGCCATGTAACGTCTTTGTTCGTCCCGTTACGTCCTCCCCCCTACGTCCAAATATTCCCCTCACCGCATTGGTCTCTGATACCAACGTTCTTCCCTTTCAGGGTGAGATAACAACTTTAAAATATTTTATATTATGACTTTGGCCTGCACTTTGGTGATGAGACATGAATATATTCAGTTTCCTACAACCTTATTAATGTCTGAGAAGACCAATGTTTCTTCTACAGGCCTTTTGCATTTGTTTTCTCAGAAACGCGTAGTACACCAAATTAAAGAACAAAGTGGGGGATTAAACAAATAAAAATGACTTGTAAAAGAAATTAAATAAAAAGAGAGAAATTTAAATTTTAAAAAATGTAGACCTGATGATGAAGGCAGTAAGCACCTCTGAAACGTCGGATATCTGCTAGAATACACAACGCATTATCTTCATACTTGTCGCCGTGAGAACCCAAAAGCTCACCCGAGTAAAGTTGATCTGACATCAATAACCCCGCCCTATCATCCATTATCACAGAAACTACAACAATTAAAACTGAAACCACAGATAAATGAGGTAACTAAAAATATCTGTGAAACAAGTCCATAAATTAGATAAAGAAATCGATTTAAAACACCTGATTACAGAGGCAGGTTTCTGTACTAGACAAGTCAAATTATATCTCAGGTGAATGACAAATGTATCTCCTTATTTACTTATCACCCATCAATAACACTTGTATAACAATCAGAAACGAGATTCGTTTAACGCACAATGCCGCAATTTCTTAGTGAACTAAACCGAGTTTTCCGCATAAATGGAATATTCTGAGGCCAGAAGACAGAAATGAACCAAAAGGTTGAGCAATTACATTAACATTTTTGTGCTTACGCCACAATTCGCCGATTCGATATTGGCACTTTTGTCTGAAGACGGTAAAAGCCACAAGATGTTAACATGGAACACACAACTTAGAGCCAGCAGGTTGAGTGATGCTCAGAGAACAATTACACGGGCCTGGAAGGCCCGAAGCAGAACATTCACATGCTACTTTGAATCGCGGCGTAAGAAGCTTTCTGTGAGTCTACGAGAAATATTCCAATGCAGATTGAGGAATACGAAAGCAGTCTTTTCGCATAATGAAACAATCGCTCAGCGGATATAAAAACTTACGAAACACGGAGTGTAATCTACCTAGTTGATTCGCAGGGCGGGGAACTTCCCCTCAGTCCCTCTAAGCCAGAGGTTCTCAACATTTGTAATTTTCTTTTTTGGCATTTTAGAACTTCAATATGGAAATAAGATTTATAATAACAGTACACCTATTTCTTTTGCACGTTTTCATCTGTTTGTAATAATACTATTTTCGACGGAAACTGTGCCCAACAAAAGATACTACACTCGTCACTACATGTGTAAGAAGTGAACGACGACACAATCTTGTATACACAAACGGAGATTCATTGTTCATGGCAGATTCAGTCAACAAACGGAGTCCGTACGAATTCATTTGCGACAAGGAGTGGGGTGAGATACCCTCATATACACTGCTATAACATCATCAGCAGCATCATCATCACAACCACCACCATCGCTATTACCAATGTCACTAATTTCTGTTTCCAAGTTTCAAATATAAGTTTCATCTTATGCTTGAACTAATTACAAAATATACTCAGTCACAAATAATAACGTTGAGTTTCATATTTCACACCGTTGCAAAATATATTGAATAATTTATTATTAACATTCAGGGGGAAGAAGTGATAACAACTTTCGGTCCCTAACTCCACAAAGAGAGTCGAAAAAAATTAAGTCTCATGCAATCTAACGTACTTAATACTTCAAATATTCCGACGTATAAATATCAGAAGACAATTATAGTAAACACATACGTACTTAAATTTATCATGAAGTGACTTACAAATCTGAAAGACTTGCCCATATTTTTTGTAAAATCAAGAACTGCGAAATGAAAAAGAAGTCTACGTTCCAACAAGAACACGCTCGTAATTCCTCGTCATACAATTACTCCACTTGCATAGGTTACCGAAACAAATAAAACAGTAAATCAGGGGCTATCTGTGACTCGTGCCACCAACTTTTGAATTTTCGAAGACCAAAATTCAAACATTTCAAACCCCTCACATAACCAACGTTGTTGCTTCCGCACATAAAAGTCTGCCCGGATGCACTTTGTGAGTTTTGTTAAGATCCCTTTAGTGGTTCCAATCAAAACAAATAAAAAGAAGAAACAAGAGAGAACAAAAACAAATTATAAAAGCAGCAATGCAAAAAAACCAAAAGGATATTACGCTGAGGGAGATAAACCCGCTAACAAAAGTAAGAAGACAACGGAACTAAACATAAAAGGAAATTTTAAAATGGGAGGGGGGAGATAAAGGCATTTTGTGTATATGCCTAACAAAAACGACTAATATACAGGAAGTGACAGACAGCTGTTAGCACTTTAGGATGAGATGCCTTGTCATTTCGCTTGGTAATACCTGGGGAGAGCGTAATGACACATGGCAACCCTACCCAGAAATTTCATATCTAATAACTGTAAAAATAATAATGAAAATTGTATGCAATGGCATGGCATTTAAAACTGCATTACATTCTATTACGTCAGTAGCCAAGTGAATCACTCCATGAAATAATCACGTTGGAAGAACGCTAATTCAGACGATGACGACAAACGGTATCACGTCAACACTTTAATTACTGTATTATGCACGTCAGGAAACTTGTCAACATGGTTGTGCACAAAGAGAGAAAAAAGAAACAAACTCCCGAACAGAACAAAAATTAAGTGCCGTTAATTTGTGCTGATGATAATTCATGAAAGTACTGACAGTAAAAGATACAATAAGACAAACACAGAAAATGTTATCAAACTCCGGTAAGGAGTTCAGTCTGGAAGTACGCACAAAAATTATGAGCAGATTAAATTCGGGACATGTTCATCATATTTATATCTTCCCGTCTCCTGTGCGAAAACGCAGTGATTAGACTGCACAAAACAGTACCTGGTATAGAAAGATGTTAAACCTTGCGTCTTCGAGAAAATGTAAACAAAGAACAGATACTACGACACAATACTGAAGACAAAAGAAATAACATTACGGTGAAAACTTCACAACGAATCGATTTATGATTCCTCCTCTTCGCCAAATATTATTAAGAAGATTAAATCACGAAGGATGCAATGGGCGGGGCTTTTAGAACAGACGGGGTGAAGAGATAGTCGGGGAGCTAAAAGGGTTGACGTAACTTGCGGGGTAGATGGGAGGGTAATATTTACAACTTGCAACCTTATGGTAACCAAATGTACCAGTTACTTTAACGATATTTCTTTTGTTCTGTGTGCATGGGTTTTGTATGATTCTCACTGTAAATAGCGATTATTTCCCTAAACAGCATTAACCAGATGATCTTTTTACGGTGACGTTGTGTTTTCTTTGAGGTTTGGGCTGAATTAAATATTTAGAAGAACTTCCGAGTTAGGCTAAAATGGATCTTAATGTAGTATAACGCGTGCGGATTGAATTTAACTGACGGGATACAGCCTAAAGGCGGGCATAGATGGAAACGGAATTTTTTGATAATGGATTAACTCGACTTCCCATAAATAACTCTGATTCATTGGTTTAATTCTGAATGGCTTCAAAGATATACTAATAAATAAACGTAGTTTCAGACCACAGTTCAACATCAGCGGGCACAAATCAATAAATAGGGCAACAAAAATCAAATTAGAGTGTTACTGTTGTGGTTGCCGTTCACCCACGCATTCATGCGTGTCTCCGCCAAATCGGACGCGTGTTTCAATCCCGCTTGGGGCACGGATGGTTGCTCACACCCATCACTATGACCCCAAGACGTGCAAGAAACCAGTTCAGTCAAACGCAGTTCAGTCACGGCTCCCAAGACTGCAATGTAACGAGGTTCAATGTAACAAAACCATGGAGGAGTAGGAGTTTCTGGCCACAAGAGTAGGACCTACCGTGAGTGAGTGTACGCACTCTGCAGGGGATGATTCAACGGTTCGCACCCACATGCGAATATTACTGTAGCTTTAACGTCTGCATTGCTAAGTGACAGGTGATAAATTAAGCTAATTGCTTACGTAACGACAAAATACAAGAAATGTTCCATGTGTAACAAATGTTACAAAGACCACGTCTAGAAGTTATTCTTTCATGAAAATATCTTTATGAAAGAAAGTAGAGCCAATATAGCATTAAGTTCTGGTAACCAAATGAGTCTGATAACTGATTTGTTTGATAACACTTTTAAACTACATGGGGTATACTGTGAATAGAGACGGCCTTCATATATGAAAGTAGCTACGAATATGATTAATAAACAAACAACCACGGAAATCTGATAGAAAGATAGACCCTCCAGCTTGGGGTTTAGGTGCGGGGATAACCATCCCCCCACAGCTGATGAAGCCTAGTAATGACACGTCACAAATGGTCTTAGACTTGAAGACTCTTTGGCCGAAACAGTGTCCAATGGCGGGCTATTATGAAAAATATAATGAACCTTAAAAACTGTTAATTTCTTGGTCAGCTGAGGACAGGTAATTGACGTCGAATTCAGTTTTACGTTTAATTTTTAACTGTAAGCTTAACGACAGAAGGAATCGTCATTACTAGTACTTAACACATCAAGCAGTGTATATCTCTTCGTGCCATGAGCACGCATTCCATAGAAGCTGTGACAACGAGCGACAATATTTCTTCTGAGTCATATGCTGTGAAGAAGAATTCATGACGACATAACTAAGGATATTAAAGCAGAGTATAACAAAGGTGAGGCTTCATCTACGTAACGCAGGTGCTGACTATATTGACATTCTGGAATAACTGCACAGACGGCTGTAATAAAGGCAGCGGCCATAGATAATTCCGATACTAAGTACGTTAAATTTATTCTCAATTTCTGCAAGATAATGAATTATATACGTCGATAATTATATTCTGAAATGCAGCACAATACATTTACACGTAACAAACTTTGACTTGGTCACATACGAGATTTTCACGGCATTATAATATACAACACACGATATTTATTGTGCTAATACGATCGACAGTTTCAGAACAGTGTTTGCCTCAACATTCCACCTATCAAAGCACGTAACTTCGATGATCCTATTCTAGTCATAGTAATAATTGCATTATTAGTTCACAACTAACTATACTTATTTCGCTCACATTCAATTACTGGATGTTTCAAACAACAGACTCCCAAAGTCTGGCCCGCGAGCCACCAGTGGTCTGTGGAACAGGGAATATAAACAATTGTGAAACACATATATCTAAATACACAAACAAGCAATTGATACTTGAGGAATACATTTAGAACTTTACCAAATACGTCGTCATAATTAGAATCTACTATAGCCGAGAGCTTCGCAGTTTTTAAACAGACAGGAATATCGAAGTGGCCCAGCAGGACCCTCGGAAATTTTAAAGTGTTTCGGGTAAAGAAAGTCTGGGAGCCACTGATTTAAACTAAACGGAGACGAGAACAAATTTTACAGTCATCCTATTACGTTCAACAACCTACAATAGTCTACCGAACACTCACTCTCCTCGACTTTCCGCTTACCTTCGATAGGAACTGCATGACTTCCTCTTCTGAAGCGATAATACGTACTATCAGCTAGTCGAGTAATTCCTTGACCTTCATGACACCAGAAAGTTCATTATCCTGTTCACAAGGACCCACCAAGCGTCCCCTTCCCCAGACAAATAAATCCAGTCCACAACCTTCCACCATGTTTTTTTATGATCCATTATCCTATCATACACCCAGGCCTACCGAGTGGTCACTCTTCTTCAGACCACGTACCCAAAATTTTGTATGCATTTCTGATCTCTAACTACGTACGCCTGTCTGATCTTCCTTGATTTAATAACTAATGATATCTGCGAAAAGAATAAATTATGGAGTCCTGGTTATGCAATTTTCTCCACACTTGTCACTGCATCGCTCTTAGGGTCAGACATTCTCCTAAACACTCTGTTCTCACATATCCTCAATTTTCGTTCTTTCCTCAACGTGAAAAACCGGGTTTCATGCTCATACAAACTAACAGGTAAAATTATAGTTCCGTACATTTTAACATTCACGTTTTTACACGGCAAACGTTCCTTTAATTCAGACCGACCTTATTACATTCATCGTGAATGAAATTACGATTTGTTAAAATCGTTCCTTTACTTCCATATTCCAAATAATTCGGTATAGCGATATGCCCCCTAGAAATAACTGCACATGACCTAAAGTTTACATAAACTATGTATAACTCAAGATTTTCGACGAATGTACGAACGTAGAGATGTGTGTATTGAAAATGCCGTACGGCCCAGGAAATAACCACGTTACACAACACGCAGAAAAGTGAAGTCTAGTTTATACGTTGCACTCTGCTAGTCGCTGTTGAATGTTTCGTCATTTGCGAGACAGTGAGCCTGTGTCTGCAGTGTGACGATATAAATAAGATTCCATACTTAGAAACTGACACGTACACTAAAATTAACACAAACTGCGAAACGGATACATTGAAACAACGATTAACAGATCAGAAATATACATAAAGTTATGCAACGGTAATTAACGTTTTATGGTAACTTGCGTGCATAAGAAATAAGAATGTTTTATCTTAGGTGCACACTGGAAAACAAATCCAGAAAACTGAGAAGCCTTGTCGTTTCCATCCACAAGTCTGCTTAGACACATGCACTTTGGTCAGGAAATAGCAGTTTTCTTGAATGCTGCATCATGTAGTTTGGTAAATACTGACCGACTATTCTGAGGAACTTACTGCCTCCTTCATCAAAATGGTAAAATATCCAATTTTAGGAAACGTTTCTTATTACCGTGGTATACCACGCGTGACAAAGCCTTGTGTGTGTACCGTACCTGACCCACTGGAAACACGGAATGAAAAACAAACACGGGGGTCCGCAGGCAGTGGATATTTTTGGAACAGAGATAACATACACCTCGCACCTCTCCCCCGCCTTTCAAGCAATCCAAAACAAGTTTTGGCCGAGCGAGGTGCAAAAGGCCATGCCCACAGTTACTCAGGAGAAATGTTATACCATGAAACCTGTGTGTTCCTCACCATGATCAAAAAAGCACGCGCTAGGCCAGTTTAATCCAATAAGCACCTATTCACCCCATTTGTCAGAAATCCATTCTAATATGTCTGTTGTCCTTCCCCTCCTTTCTACGATGATAACGACTCGTAACCGGTAAATTATTTGGGTTAAATTTTCCACACATTAATTCGTTTCATGCACTTTCTCCGCGTAATTCTACGTTGCCCTTCTCACGCAGAAAAGACTTGCAACTGACTGATCCCCCATGTAGGGAGTTCTACCATCTAAGTAAGATACAGACAACACTAATCATCAAAGATGGCGACGCAATTGATGACTTTGAGATCTTTTAATCGGTGCATTTTCATGTTTTTAAGTCCAATGACAGGAACATGAACGATAAGATATAAAAGTGGGAGGAAGTGTTCGCGGCTTATTTGAAGGTATAATTCTGGGTTTTGTCTGGAGAAAGAAGAAAATCACGAACATCCTCACTCGGGTAACCCGGCAGACATTCGTACCGAGTACACCGACGCCCCGAAGAAAAGTAAGGAGCGCAGCATCATTACACAGCATGCCAGTTAGGGCATGAATGCAGAAGTAGACACGATTAGAAACGTAGAAGTTCTGAGAAACTTGCAAACGCTTCGGGACAGAAAATACTGTTTTCATCGCAATTTTCATACGATTTTCAGAAACAATGTATAAGCAGAACATAAGCACAAATGAAATCAACTGTATATTTATCAAAATTTAGAATTGTTTATAATCTGAACAACAACAATACCCTGGAAGTGGTGATAATTAGTATCTTCATTCGCCCTCTTGTTCATATTTAGAGGTAGACGTATCCTAAAATGCACGCTGGTCTTCAGGTCAAAAAGTGAACTGTACCACTGCATCACAAATGAACAGTCTGGAGTGCAGACAGGGAGACATATGACAGACAACCGAGGCGAAGGCCAAGTCCGTTTGCTAAATATGAACCCTGGCTAGCGAGCTAAACCTGTATATCAAAGGGCATTTGAAACGGAACACTGATCTATAGACCTACGCCATATTAAAAGTACCAAGGGTCTGCCAGTTTGTACAGAACTATATAGGCCTAACCCAATTACGTCACAGTGCCATTTCAAACACTCAGCAGGGCAAGGGATATTTCAATATTCATAAACAAAATACGTTTCATTTACTACAGTAATAACTTAGTGGCGAATTGATCATGCTCTGAAGTAATACTCTTATGTTCAACGTGAAGAAACAAAGGGACAACGATGGCGGTTGTTATGTTACCACTCGGAAGGTCCGAGATTTGAATCTCGACCATCAACATTAATCATAGCTGTGAATATGAAATTCAAAATTAATGTGTGTATACACACACCACATATTTCTATATAATATAAAAATAAAGGACCTGGAATCTGCAGAGAATTATTTTATAACAAACGCAGGGTTTTGCCTATTATGAAATGTGCAGAGCGGCTAAGGAACAATGAAATGGCCCAGACCTGAGGTCACACTCATCCTTTATTATAAACTCGAGGGCCATAAGGTTATACAGAAGGACAACTACTTGAAACGGTTTGCTTAAATTCTATGTAATCAAGCGTAATATTTGCAAACAGAGATCCATGCCCTGCTCAACAATCTTTTTTAACAGTATCCGTCATTTGTGTGACATTTTACACCACTAATGACTAAATAATATTTAAATATCAGGTGTAATTTCTCTTGCTGCAATTCGAATGCATCCCTTTAAGTGTTCGTCAGTGTGTTGTAGTGCTTGATTTGAAGTTCTTCATTAAGTTGGACAGTTCCTCACAGAGACACGTACTGCCAAACATCGACGACATTAAAATATTTTCAAATGTCTGGTAATCATTCTCATTGCATACGTTAAAAGAAGCTGCAGGCAAGAAACACAAGACAGACTGGCTGATACAGATTTAGAACACCAGGAATACACCATGTTTATGTTTATGTTTATGTTTAACTTGTCATTTGTGTTACGGCTAAAGTGAGTACCCTTTTAATTACGTCAAAAGTGGTTAAATTTGTAAAGTAATCTTAACAGCTTACGGACAGTAATGTCAAGTAATTCTATCTGCTTGTGACGTCTTCAAAGCCACATTTGTAAATATTTATCACACCTGCATATTTCTAAACTATTCATAATTTCTAGTTTCTAGGAAAAACGCAATAGACAGACAAGGACGGGCTCAAAGGTGTTTTCGCTCACGACAGAGCGTGAAGAACGCTCAACTGGAAAAAATATCTCGGTTCTTAGTACTCTGGAAGGTAAACGACAGTTTGACAAACACATTTATAAAAGTTCTACAAATAATGGTACCCACTTAGCTCTCTTGATGTCAGTGATTTATGTGGGATCTTTGCAGAATGTGTTGACCTTGCAGATACTGTAACAGGTCTATTTGCATTTGGATGCACTGCAGTTAAAAACATTTCACCCGCCACTTTATAAATTTTCACGTTTTACATATATCCTGAAATTTTATAAAACACAACTGGGTATATTGCCCTTGCTTCTCTGTTTCCTTACATGGCAAGATATGTTAACGTCGCTTCTTTTATGTTGGGCACATTCATAAGTTAACCCAACGTCTCGTTAACGTCTTCTTCAATATAGAAGTCCTCATTAAACCCTGCAGCTGTAAAAGGAATTTCGATTTGATAATCAACTAGGCAAGAAAGACTAAAATTCACAAGTCATTTCATTTTATGTAACAATAACGCAATAACGATCTTACTAAAATTGATAGGCAAATACATTTTAGGAGAATTTTGCAATTACTGAAGGCAAAGCAATTCTTTTGTTTTGTTGTGATAGGTGGCATGACAAGCGAACGACTCATGGTGTAAAAATATAAACTAGCTGTATTCGGTGACCTTAATATGAACGCCTTTCGGAGTGAATTTAACAAGATGATCACAAAATATGATAATCACCATTAGCTTTTGAGACCGACAGGGTTCTGCAACTACAAAGTATGAAGACCACTGTCGTGAATGAATACATCAGTTCCATCAATTTATTATCCAAGCAAAGAAAAAAAGTATTAACACTGGCATGCACAAGGCATGGTTCCGTTTTAACAGTGCTAATGCACGGCGCTACAACCCAGAAGACAGCCATCTAAGTATCTTAACTATTGGTTGGGGAAACTATGGAGAAATATAAGCATTAGTCAGGCAAATATACGGATATATATCATGTTCGTGAGAAAACGACTTTAATTTTTCTTACAACCTTTAATAATAAATTCTAATTTGGAAAGACACAGCGAAGTTCAACGACTGAGATACCTTTTCGGCGAACAACTACGCGAATTGGCGAGAGACTCCAGCACAAAATCTTGAAGGTTATCGCCTGATAACAGCAAAAGTATTTCATTCAAACAATATCAGTACCAGGTCACTATAGCTGTAGTTGCAACAGAGCGAGGATTTGTAAATAGATCACATAGTTTTGGACGAATAAATTGCCTCCATCTTCAGAACTTCAGCCTCAGAGAGGTAGACAGTATATCCTTCCTAAACGCTGTAAGTCTCCCACTGCGTTACAACCCAGGAACCGAGAAGACCCACATCAGATTATCTTCAACGCCGAGAAGTACCTCAAATATCACTACTTATGCAGACCTGTACCAACTGAATGCATTGGGAAGTTGATGCAGACAGAGTGAAAGCGCGTGCGTGTATCCACAGGCATGCAATGCATCACACCCGTCCCAACCCAACAGCCTTGAGACTGTATTACACCACACAGCCTCCACTTGTAACAAACGAAACTTCAGATTCAATATGCAAAAGGTGGGTTTTGTGAAAAACTAACTGAACAGCAAAAAAACACAGTTCGCTCGGCTATTCAATAGATGTCCCAGTTTTTATGGAACCAGAAGATTCACTAACGTATTCGCAAGAGATCACTAGTCCGGACGAATCCAGTCCACACCCTCCCACCCCTTTTATAAATGTTAATATTATCGTTCTATCCACGCCTACGTATTTTGAGAGGTCTCTTCCCTTCAGGCTTCCCAGCAAAAATTTTGTATGCATTTCTCATAAATACAGATTGAGGGTTAATATTAAAGTCCAATATCAAATTCCACAGAAATTTATAGAGAGCGGATGGTCTGACTCCATTGATATGAACGTGAATAACAGAAACAAATTAAGATTCATTAAGTTTTGTGAAATGATGGAGGATTTCAAACTGAATGCCAATGATAAGTGTCATAATTTTTTAAAACAATTACTATTCTGGACGTTGCCCACTGCCTTAGGTTTTTCTTAAACATGGCGTTTCAACTATCAGGTGGTTCAGGAACAGAAAATTTCAGTTTCTGAAATGTAACATTCAAAGAAACTAATATTGTAATAATAATAACAACATCGTCTGTGGTATTCAGATTCAACTTTAATAAAGAAGGTTCTTAGAAGGCCAAGGTTTCAATAATAAGAAAACAGAAAATTACAGCTGGCACTGTGCTTGAGCAACATACCTCGAGGACACATTAAGAAGTGGCAGCAAAGCCACACACATTAACCTTAACACCAGATGGAGCTGAATGGACAACTCCATTATCCAGATGCTTTCGCCTTGAGGAGAGGGAGACGCCAATCTCAATGTAATGGTAAAAAGAAAATCCCTTCCACTGCTAAGAATCAAACTGTCAAGTCCATAGACAATCATGTTACTGCACTATCCTGGCTCATTCCAAATATAATCCAAGACAAACTGTACTAATCAACTACGTATTTGAAACATTCTTCTTCACAGTTGCCATTAACCTGAATGTACATTAATAACTCAGTTGACTAAAATATATAATTTCATAAAATCATCAAGTGGATGCACACAACAGTCAAACTGGCAACACTGTACTGTGGCAAAGGAGGGCAGAGTCATGCCTGCGCCCCAACAGTCTGAGGGTAAACCCATTCTATCTGCAGAAAAGCCAAATTTAACTGTAAATATTATTAATTTTGTCATCATGTCATCTACATCTCAATCATGAAGATAAAATCTACAAATAAAAAATAATAATTTCATGGTCATCAACGAGATTTTTTAAATTCAAATTCTTGAAAACACACAAGTCAGCATTTCTTGTGTATTTAGGGTTGGCACTGGGGTGGATGAGGGGGTGTGAGGTCATAACACAAAACTGTATAAAAGAGCCAAACTCTTAAGATCTGTCCAAACACCTGGTGATCCAGATTAAACAGGTTCATTACAATTCATCCTGTACAATGATGGGAAATATGTACATTAATGTTAATAACGTTTTGACATTTGATATTACACCTGTCTCATTATGTCAGATTTGTCCACTGTCTGAGGTATATTTAACAACCATGAATTGGGAAAGGAGTGGAGAGAAGCAGTCATGACCTGTTTTAAGGTGCTAATGCTCTGATTCTAAAATCCTGACAGTCCTTCTGTCACCTCTGCTGCTGTTATATATCTTATCTTATCTATCAAAGTCAGCTACATTTACAGTTTAACTGTTTCCTGCAGTTATCACACATTTAATTCTGTTCAAATTTAGACTGGCATCATTTTAATCCAAACTGAATTTCCCTAAACAGCATTAACCAGTTGATCTGAGTAATAGTGAAGTGTTGTGTTTTCTTTACAGTACGCGGTGAATTCTTATATATTATTTAGACGAGCTTCAGAGAATTAACTTGTCACACATACAGTATTGTGTTTCCACTAGAAAATATGTATCAATAGTGAAAAACATAGTCATGTGACCTCCGCAATGACAACTCGAAACTACAGTTGATACATGAAAGTCCCAAACAACAATATGCAGACTCAGCGGAGAAATCAACCTGTGCCTGTAAACTGCTACTATTAAATCAAGTACAAAACTGAGTTTATTCCGTCTTCCCATCTGATTTCTAAGAACCTGAAGATAAAACATAGGAAACAATAATTCTGCCTGTTGTTTTGTATGGGTGTAAAACATGGTCTCTCACTCTGAGCGAGGAATATAGATCGCAGGTGTTTGAGAACAGGGTGTTGAGGAGGATATTTGGGCCTAGGACAGAAGACATTAGGGTATGAAGAACAATAAAAAATAATAATTTCATGGTCATCAACGAGATTTTTTAAATTCAAATTCTTGAAAACACACAAGTCAGCATTTCTTGTGTATTTAGGGTTGGCACTGGGGTGGATGAGGGGGTGTGAGGTCATAACACAAAACTGTATAAAAGAGCCAAACTCTTAAGATCTGTCCAAACACCTGGTGATCCAGATTAAACAGGTTCATTACAATTCATCCTGTACAATGATGGGAAATATGTACATTAATGTTAATAACGTTTTGACATTTGATATTACACCTGTCTCATTATGTCAGATTTGTCCACTGTCTGAGGTATATTTAACAACCATGAATTGGGAAAGGAGTGGAGAGAAGCAGTCATGACCTGTTTTAAGGTGCTAATGCTCTGATTCTAAAATCCTGACAGTCCTTCTGTCACCTCTGCTGCTGTTATATATCTTATCTTATCTATCAAAGTCAGCTACATTTACAGTTTAACTGTTTCCTGCAGTTATCACACATTTAATTCTGTTCAAATTTAGACTGGCATCATTTTAATCCAAACTGAATTTCCCTAAACAGCATTAACCAGTTGATCTGAGTAATAGTGAAGTGTTGTGTTTTCTTTACAGTACGCGGTGAATTCTTATATATTATTTAGACGAGCTTCAGAGAATTAACTTGTCACACATACAGTATTGTGTTTCCACTAGAAAATATGTATCAATAGTGAAAAACATAGTCATGTGACCTCCGCAATGACAACTCGAAACTACAGTTGATACATGAAAGTCCCAAACAACAATATGCAGACTCAGCGGAGAAATCAACCTGTGCCTGTAAACTGCTACTATTAAATCAAGTACAAAACTGAGTTTATTCCGTCTTCCCATCTGATTTCTAAGAACCTGAAGATAAAACATAGGAAACAATAATTCTGCCTGTTGTTTTGTATGGGTGTAAAACATGGTCTCTCACTCTGAGCGAGGAATATAGATCGCAGGTGTTTGAGAACAGGGTGTTGAGGAGGATATTTGGGCCTAGGACAGAAGACATTAGGGTATGAAGAACACTGCATAATGATGAACTTAAAAATTTGTATTCCTCCCCCAATATTGTCAGGGTGATTAAGTCGAGAAGGATTAGATGGGCGGGGCATGTAGCGTGCATGTATGGGACAAGAGGTGTGCACCGGGTATTGGTTGGGAAGCCTGAGGGGAAGAGACCACTGGGGAGACCTAGATGTAGATGGGAGGATAATGTCAGGCGGGATCTATGGGAGATAGGAGTTGAAGGCGACTGGATTTTGTTTGCCCAGGACAGGGTCCTGTGGAGGGCTTTGGTGAGCTTGGTGATGAACCTCCGGGTTCGGTAAGCCATCTAGATAGATAGTTATAAATCTGAGTTACAATATTTAACCTACATACACTACACCCATATTCATACAAGCATAAAAAACAAGAGTAACCTAAAGTCTTGAATCTTCAGTGTATTTTGTATGGTGAAATATAAATTGCTATTCGTTTTTATATTAACATTTTTTTCTTACAGTTAAATCTACAATAATTCATTATTTAATCAATTACACTTATAGTTTCATGTGCACACACTTACTGCAAAAGACAAAATTATGAAATGGCAAAAATTTAAGAGACTGTTATGGTCAATTAAGTACCTGCTTTATGAGAATATACCAACAGCTGACATTTAAGAGTTTCAGATAAGATATGGCAGGCAATGGCAGACTATGATGGGTAGGAAGGGAAGCTGCTGTGGCCTATTATATAGTACTATCACAGCATTTGCCTGAAAGAAACAAGGAAAACCAGAAAAGGAAAAGGTTGCCCCTGGTCATGATTCAAAGTGGGAAACTCCAAAACTGTGAGTCAGGTGTTTTATATCCTGCTTAATACAGAATGGGGAAAGTGTTGTCTGCAAATTTCTTACAGCATTATACCAACATTTTAATGGAGACTGAAAACCCTTCTAATATTTAGTAAGATCTCAGGTTCTCATGACAAGTATAAAGATGACTGTATTGTGCGATATTGCAACGTGCAGTCTGGTACAAACTGACCAACAATGTAGAGGCACAAGACCCTGATGATGGGAGGCAATTTCTAACACATCCCATCTCATCTTCAATTCTAACAGTTTCCCTCCACACTTTCACGAAACATTTTCAAACATTCATGACCAATTTGGTTATGAGTTCTTAGAAAAATAATGGTAGATGTGTAAAGAAGTATTTGGCATGAACCTGTGAAAAGTTTGCAGAAATGGCCATGTTTGCTTTACAGAAAATTGTAAGCAGTAACTCAAAAAACAAGAACCACCACTGACAAGAGTAACTGTTATTGAATACCCAATGTGACATTTTACCTGCTTCAAACGGTTTTAAAGATTATATTTGTGAATCAGTTTATCTTTGTTTTGTGAATGGCATAAGGTATTTGTGGAACTTGTCAGTTATATTATACACGAAGACCTTGTACGAGAAAATCAGAATGCATTCTGTATATCTCAATCAAATTACCAGCAGGCAACACAATGCATGCAACTGTAAAGCTCCCTGTACTTCTGTCATAAATTCCCTTCTTCCCACACATTAATCTCTTTTCTAACAATGTACAAATAATTTTGTTAATTTCAAAGAATTACAGAAAAAATATAACATAATTCATTCGGAAATACGTATGGGTAATTAAACCATAGAATACACCACAAAGAAGTTGCTAGGATATTCAATTAATGGCTTAATTACAGTTGGGTAGTTCTACTAAATGTCACAGAATCTGCTGCCCAGTAAACTCTTGAACGATTGATTCCAACTGCACATTTTCAATAGTCCCTTTTATATTTTTAAGTTTTTAAACTACACACAAGGGTTACACCCACTTTCAACTCGTTCAAATCTCTCCAAAGTCCAGTAATGTGAACATAACCTTAAAATAAATCACACCCACTGGTGCCTGAAAAAAAATGCTGCCTTATTGTAGTGTAATTTCTATTTATGCCAGCTTGAGATTGGGCAATGTTACAGGAAGAAGTAACGCGAAAAAGCGGGTCACAAGTATAACTCAAACCGATATCTAAAGAACTCTCCAGCTACCAACGCACAGCTTATGACACTGGGGCAGTAACATGCCAGAAGTAAGGTTAACAGTGGTATGCAACTCCAAACTATGTAACTGTAAGACATACTAAGAGTAAACCGGAATTAAATTACCTTTTTCAAACAAAATTAAAACGGTTCATTCAGTGCTATACGCAAATCCTAAATTAGTTTGAACACAAACTACCATTCGACGCTTAACTTCACACGCAAGCTCTTAAATACATGAGTACTTTTCCAGGCTCCAGCCAGTTTCCTTGAATATTTAACTAACCTGTATTTAATAACCTACAATGCAGATAATAAGATCACAATGTAATATAGTGAAGGTGAATTCTTATACGGCGTGAGTAGACACATCCCGGGAAACACGATTAATGTTTCTGGTTTACATGCAGCAAACGAATAAGACATGCATTGCAAAAACATGAAGCTATCTGCACAACGACACATCATTTACCCCAAGCTTCAACTTCGGTTACAACGATCACATGCTCTACGGTCATAAAGCCACGCCCTCAAGTATTTACTTGTACTGTCACAAGCCAGTGGCAAAAATTTTAAAAAAAAATCAGAAGTGGGATATCGATTATTTTACTTCATGAGCCCATTAAGAGTGTCAGTACAAATTACAAAATATGCTAAGCAGTTGGACACAACCTAAGATTCGAACCAATGACCTGCCAAAATGGGGCACTTACCCTAACCGTAAGAACTTACAGCTTAGTCACGACTAGCCTCCTGCCAGAACAATGGCAGGATACCAAAAACATTACAAAAATAGGCGCCACTTCTACAGTATTTGGTACTTTGCCGACCCCACCTTTCTGACCACGTGGCTTGCAAACCGCGGCATCGGAACCTACTTGGCGCTGCATGAAATGTCAAGATCAATATCATGTGTACTCACCGATATTCACGATTCGTATAGACTCATCATCCTCCAGGAACTTTAGTGCTACGGAGACATTCTCGAGTTTTTGTGACCGGAAAGTTGGCCTTTTATTATGTTTTGGTAGCCTTTTGCCTGATAACACTTCAATGAGGGTTATAAGTCGTAAGCCGTCACATAGATCCGTTTCCAAATTGCCGATGTGCTTGTTGACCGTTTTTAAATGCTCGTTTGCCCACCGAGTAAAGGTATTTTGTTGAATACGTTTCCATTGCGCGTCTTCTGCTAGTTCACGCTCCGTAGCAACCATCTCGTCTTGATCATCTGTACTGCAACTTTCTGTTCCTGCTTCATTATTATTATTCATTATGTACGTGTGATAAAAACTCCACCTGGTGAGGAAATCCAAGAACCACACTGCGCTGCGCCTGTAGAATATGCAACAAGCACGAAATTTAACCACCTTCATAGCATTGCTGTTACTACTACTTGGCGTATTACTAGACTGGAAAGAACATGATGAAAAAGAACAGAAAGGAATTCAAACCCTGAACTTAAACTGACAATGATAAATGTGTAATTCGGATACTACTCCGCAATTAAATCCTTCTTCCAAGATACAGTGCCTATACTAAAATCTGAATCATTCACTCGAACAGGAGCTCGTTTTCTAAAAATATTTCACTTATAGAATTTCAGATATCTACAAAATAAATAATTTTCTAAAAAATGCATTAAAACCCATAAGGTATTTATTGTTCTCAGATTGCAGCATTGTATTCCATGTAAGAAGCCATGTCTCGCGTTTCTTTTAAGCGGACCTACGTAATTATGACCTAGTGAAACGACATTCATGCGCAACATCTCCGGCAGTGATAAAAACGCAACCTGGTGAGGATATCCAACAATTACTGTCTGCTGCGCCCGAAGAGTATACAACCAGCAAATCAAGCACAAATTCAAACACTTTAATATTGCGCCTTAGATATGAAACTTGAGTATATTTATTTTTTCACAACAATACTTATTGAACTTGCTCCCTCACCGTCTTGCTTTCGACTGAGCTACACCGATCAGTCTGTGCTAAGAATAGCTAGAATGTTTTCCCCCCTTCAAGAGAGTACAGAAGTGGAGGGGGTGTTTTGCTTCTTTAAGGTCGGTTCACAACTTTCGTAGTAAAGGGAATGTTACCTTCCGAGAACTTTTCATGTTCTAAAAACTCCATTGCATTAAGAAAATTACAACTTTAAGCGAGACAATATTTCTTTGCGATCTCATTTAAAGAGATTTTCAGTTACTGCTTTTTGATAATTTTAATTCAGAAATAAACTTCATAACACTGAAATTACAGTACCACTACTTTTGAGATGATTATTAAATATGTTTCAGCTAATTCGATATCATAAAAATAATTAATCTTTTATTTATGGTACCAGAAACAATAATTTTTATAACAGATGTTATCAAAGAGCATTTTATTTTTATGAAGTACACAGAGTGTTGTGAATGTTCTTTAATGTCACGATACGAACTGTTCTGAAATATTTAATTTACGTATGCTTTGTGCTGTGAATCGGCCTTTGATCGCTGAGTACATATGTCCTAATTCTATATACCCCCTCTTCGAGTAATACGTCCCAATAAGGAATTGAAGCTCGTATCTGAAAAACTGACAGTCTGCTCCCATGTGAGTAATGCCAGCTTTCACTTGCGGCTGGTTCTTATTCCATGTATGGTAAGCACTTCGGTGTAGGAATTATTCATTGACAAAGTTTCAGATAAAGACATTACTTCAGCTGCATAGCCATCGTTTGTGTTACGAACTTGACATCATGTGCATATGTGTGTTCAATAAAGGTGAGATGAGTAAAATTATTCTGAAACATCCACCTGGTCCAGGAAACAACAATGGTAAAGAAATAAATATGACCATCGGAATGGAATAATAGGTCTCTGTAGGTAACTGTCACCGTTGGCAAAAACTCCTAGGAAACAATATTATGTCAATACATATTGATCAATTTATCGTTCAATACAAATTAAACACAATACTGTAAATATTTTACATACGTAGAGAACAGACGACTGACAAATCAAAGTAATAATATGACATGATAGTGATACGTATTCTGTTTATCGAAACACTTAAAAAGCTGTGAAGCTTGTAAACCTCTCTCTGGTAACGGAACGATGAGCCATAATAAGGGAACGTGTTTGGCCCATTTGACATTCCTAGGCCCTAAGAGGTGGAGTGGAAGACACTAAAAATGAAAGTGGCCAATCAAGCTCTAGTGGAATTAGTGCGGACTTGCTGAATATAAATCGAATGCTTAGACTAGTGCGGCACAGCGTAATAGGGCTATAAGATTTTGTTTGATGCATTAGACTAAATAACCCAGGTTCATGCCTGTACATGAAGAGTAATCAATTAAGTTATGTTTCATAAATTTTCACATTTCTAAACATGTGCTATAAATTTGTCTCTTGTAACATAATATTTACCATTGATGTGAATTGAGGTACGCAAGAAATAAGAAGAAACCTTTATGAGATTTATTATGTTTTAGGAGTAACCTTTAGGTCCAGTTATGCAGGTTCTCAGTAATTCATAGGCATCATTAACAAGAATATAAGCGAATAATGTAAAAGAAATGTGGCATCTACAAGCTCATTTCGTGCGAAATAAGCCTAGGATATGTACGTTTGTGCACGAACTTCATGGCCAATAACTGTCCCAATTAGGGGCTCATACAATTGGGTGGCAGTTAATAATTTTGTTTAATGAATTCTGTAGGGTGGTTTCCAGAGCAGAGACCAACCGAGGCATCAGAGAAAATAAATGTGTGTAAGTAAATAGCTCTCTACTACGAAAATAGTATGATTACTGGCTACTCCATGGGGACTTAAAACTATAGATCGAAAGTTTATAAATTAACTGAGAAATTCCTACATCTATCCACAAACTTTCTGTTAAAATGCCTACTGAGTGCATTTACGTATGGAGTATGCTACGCTACTGTGTAAATAAATATTCAAAATGTAATGATGTTTTACTTTAAATTTTGAGAGGTCAAACAAACACTGGTCTTCGAAGTCATCTCACATCTGTGACTGCAGGCATCAAGAGCCCCGTTTTCTATTTAATAACGAGTAAACGTTTCATTATTATAGGCTCGACTAATACGTAAATGGCAATGTGTGAGGAACTAAATCCCTATAAAGATCCTGAACATTGTCCGCTTTCTCATCACTTATGGTGCTATATGTCGTCATTTATTTTTTGCGGAAGAACCAGATTACTCAGACAAGGTGTAAAATAAATATGGCTGCGAATTTATCAGTGAAGCGTGGATATTAAAGAAGATGAAACTGTTTTTCGTACAAATTCGTTAGTGTATGCAATCAAAGTCGCGAAGCCTAGAGAAAATCGAGTACTGTGACCACAAAACTTCCTGTCACTGTGATGAAATAAGATTTATTCTCACAACTTCGAAACCAGAATGTCGGAAGCACACACAGAAGTATTCTGACGAAGTGAGGTCCAGACCCACGCGACACTAAATTGAAACATGAAATTAAGTGGGTTTACTGTGCCGTATCAGATCAGATAGCCATGTGATAGGAAGACAACAATCAATATGTTTGACTAGGAGTGAAATTACTATCGTATATGGAAATCGTAAATGCAAAATTTGTTGTTTGTGAAATGAAATATTTACTTATCAACTAACACGTTTTGTACATTAATTATGTTCATAAAGACTAATGGAGACGCTGAACACCAAATTCTTGCTCTCAGCAGTTACAGGCAGAATACAGCGGTTCTCCTTGTTGTTCGGCAACTTCTTCTACTAAGATGTACTGAGAGCAGTAGCATCTTCTTTAAAGACGCAATGTAGGCTGCGATTACAATTTCTATCAACACACACACACACACACACACACACACACACACACATATATATATATATATATATATATACTTATCACTAATGAGCAGCCTCTGTAAGAAAGAATTAAAACTTATTTACTTTATGCACTAATTATTTGCCCTTCATTTACTTATTACATTATGAGCTTATTCCACTGTAGCCTGTAATTCTTGCTTTTCCTTTCCACTAGTGAAGAGACGAACAAGAAAAACCAAGAATTAACATAACACACCTGGATGATACACTACGGATTTGAAAATGTAGCCTATAATATTATCTTTGAAAACATTTTAAACACTACCAAGAATCGTAAAAGAAAATCATGCGTGAACGAGGTTTGGAGCAAATTATCACCTGCAAACTTCGCCCACTACGTCTCAACAGGACTGGAAATGTAACACAGTTACATAAATTACGTACCGGCTATGCCACAGAATCAGAGTGTTGCTGATGTAATCCAAATAAAATTAAACGAGATTTGAAGTTTGTCGATGTTGATCTTCTGACGCCATAGGTTGATCCAACGTTTCGGAAGAACTGCTTACAACTTCGGGGTTTGTTTCTGTCTACCTACAAGTCCAAGCGGTATTACAATCTAGAATACCAACATCGATAAAACAAAATTATCTACCTGAAGGACCTTGCACCTATTGAATAAGTCTCATACGTTACTGCTACAGGAATCTGCTCAACATATCAGTTGCGGTGTAAATCATGTCTGAAAAGCAGAGACCGTGTGCAAAACCCCAAAGGCATTTGTTTTAAACAACAGGGTCAAACAGAACAAAATATGAGATCCTGCCTCGGGTAAACTTCCAACATCACAGATACCTATAAATAAGCTTGAACTGCACCAAACGGATCATATAGCACACTTTTGCCAAAATGGTCTAAAAGTCAAATGCTTTGTTGAGCGATAAGCCAGAATGCTGTAAGGTTACCTGTGACTGGAAGACCATATCATTCAAGCAGGTCTATAGCCTAAATCGTAGACAACATACCTACTTTTGCAGCTGGCAATATGCTGTCATCAGTTTGGCTACTGGCAATATCGGCAGTTCAAGGTCCAAATGATTTGAAGATTGCCAATTTTCTTTTCCTTGGCTGTTGTGTAAGTTTTTTTATACCCCTTTTCAACGAATTCTAATAACCTGGTCATATGACAAGGATGAGTTAATAATTTGTATTGTTTGCAATTTAAAATTATTAATTTAACTGTGGCAATGTCAAACGTGGGAGGACTCATAAGACCTACATGTTAGTCTTTTGCAATGAAATATTCAAGAAAATTATGCAAGAATGTCGTGTTAACTTCATTTGGTTTTTCGGTAGGTGTTTAAAAAGTTTGTTTCGATGCGAGAGATCTGCAAAATACATTTTCCGATCTCTTAAGTGGGCCGCATATTTGACAAGGCAGAATTGTTATACGTAAGAATTCTAATTCGCATGTGAACGCTTTGACTGTCAGATCTTGATTCACTGTACTCACAACTGACAGGAACTTTGGCTTGCAGATTGCGAACCGCAACTTCCTTTCGTGGTTTGACGCTTATCCAAGTGCACCGGGACACTTTTTTGACAAATAAATCCTGGGCTAAAAGTAGTTGTATGCTGGAATAATTCCATTCGCTATGGTTGGTTTGTCATTCGGTTATACGACTCCGTATCAACTACTATGATTATGTAGTGTTATGGTTGCATTACAGATGATGAATAGCAAATCACGTACATCTTACAGCATACCATTTAAGGGGGATGCCCAGTATATAATGTAATTAGTAACTGTCTTCGTCATGCTGTCAAAAACATTGGTCTTCTGATTGTGTAAGACCACTGTACTCTCTCCTGTCCCAACCTTCCTTTTCATGCTACAAGAATGGATATTTCCCTAATAGCCCCTTCCATGGCAATGACTAGTCAATCCTACATCTACCCATCCATCAAATCCATCTTCCGTAACACACATTTCCACATTGCTCATAGCCTGCTACATTTCAATGTTTGAAATCAGCATCTCAGGAACACCTTCTTCACAGGCCTTAAGATATGAACAATCAGACTCTCCAGCTGTTACAGTGCCTTCCAATGCAGTCAGTGAACTGGTGCTGGGTACATAACAGCATGCGTTGTCTTGAAGAACTATGACTTTGTGCTAAAGTGCTAACAAATTTATGGAAATGGATCATAATACAAGCAAAATGTATATCAAGGTCATGTCTACTAAAACTTGATTGACGATAGTCATCTTTGCACAATTTTCCAATCAACACTTCTAGAAAACTTCAAAAATATTCCTGAATGAATCAGGTCCATTAACTTTCCCAAATGACATTCTTAATTTCTGGATACAGAATAAGAGTACCATAATTTATATTTTATAAATGAATGGGATCCTTGTTTAGTGAGCACTTCATAAATATTTTTACAAGGTTCTTATGGTAGTGGATATGTCCATGGTGGTCTTTATGTTGTATGACACATGAACTTGTACAAATGAGATGCCATGAAAAAACAGGCAGAATGTTCCTCCAAAATGTTGGCACTGACTTAGAAGTCCGTAACATCACAACCTAGATGACCACCAAGGCCAAAAGATAATTTACATTACACAACACTATTTCTACTGAGGAAGATCTCTAAATGCATGTCAAAAAATAGTTAAACAGCAAAGGATATTATTTTACTTTGGGACATTTATCAAGCAAAAGGCTCAATGAACACGGTAACAAAGCATCGGGATACATAAAACGTGGAGAATTTTGTAATTAGTAGAACAAGTAGCATCTTCTCAAGAAGGTCTCAGTTCTAAGGTCAGTTAACAAGCATAAAAAACATAATAAATAACACCATTAATTCATTTAATTATATTACACAAATGTACAAAATGTCCCTTTTGTGATTACAGAAGGGATTAATAGTTTAATATATTATCATAGTATGGCTGAAAATTGTAGGTTATTTATATTAGACAAGATATCCTATCAATAAAATTCCATTTTCCTCAGGACTAGAATCCGTTCATTTATTAAAACTCCACTTCCTAGTAATCTAACATAAATCAAGCCAAAAAAAAAGACTGGTAAATCAAACAACAAACAAACTTATTCATTATGTCTCAACTGCAGAAAGGGTCATATTAGAACAATGCTTCTCAAGTATAAATTACTATGAGAGATCAAAACATGACATAATAGCAATCAGTTTTCTTGGAAATCACCATGATCTTTCTCTGTATCTTTTTCATATTTATGGAAATACATACAATAAAAAATGTAATACGTATGCTCCAAAATCAACAAATCTCATAAAACCCATTAAGATTTGCACATAAGACTGCATATGCTGTCTGCCTTGATATTGCCCATTTAACCTGAAATCATGTTAAACACAGACTTATGATGAAATCTGTATAAACTAAAAGCTCAGATCCAATATGACCACCTTTCCTTCAAGTTACAAATATTTTCTTCAATTTCAATGACACCTATTGTACGTATACTGGTTCATGCTTACACATTATTACAATTAATTACAATGTCATACACAAGGTTAAATGAATAAATAAAATATCTGAAACAGAAACGTACAAATCATACAAACAAATATTAACTTCAGATTAAAATAAATATGGCAAATTCATTGAGCATATTTAAATTATTTTCAAACATAACAGATACTCCTCAGCCACACAGTAACAAATACGATGTCTGGTTACCCTTAAAATTCTTTGTTATTGCCACTACAGACTGTTTATATTACTTTACAGTCAAGCCAACATAAAGGCCAGCCACAACAAAACCTAACACAAGGCACTTAATGTATGAGATGCATCATAATTCAGAGATATAATCACACTAAAGTATGCAAGAAAATTAAATATGATCAATTAAAATACTGAGATTTTGAGGTAAAATGTTTAAAAAATGCATGTCAAAATTTGTGGGTACCATGAAATGGAGGTATATGCCATAATGTTCACTAAATCAAAAACAATTTCATGAAGTCCTCACAACTCAGGATAACTTAATTTTTTTTAAAGTGTGTATAAATACACAACTTGGACATGAACTTGAGGCTAAAGTGTTAGTTTTGCTGAATTACAGGTAATACATCGATATCTAAAGCAACTACACTTCAACAGCAAATATTTTCCTTTTACCCCTTCACCCCATACCAATGACATATTAATCCAGGTGTCCACAAAATGTAAAAAATAAACACAACAATTTTAATGCAAGTCTATACCATGGGTTTTTATCTGGAAACAGAGGTCAAATTGTCTATTCAAGTATTCCTGTATGGACAGGAATATTGCAGCAAAAGGTTTGTATGTGTGTGTGTGTGTGCGAAGTAAATTTACTACTTGTATATTTACTTTCTCCATAAACAAAAAATAGAAGTTATTCTGGTCTATTTCCTGTAAATATGCTGAATTTATAATAATGAAAATATCACACTACACTATCAGAAATCTCAATACTGAGAGTGATAATCACCAACAGTTTCAGTTTTTGTTACCCCCGGACACTAGCTAAGTTGACAAAGTGTGATCATGGTTGTTCATATCTGACAAAGTGTGCTGCAATAAATAGCAATTATGGCACTGTCATACATGAAACTCAAGATATGTAATGTATAACAAAAATGCCATAAACTGCCAATAGATGTAAAAATGCCATATATTCATAGCTTTTGCAGTGACTAAATCCTATGAAATCTTCTCGGGCAATCAATCAGCCACATCAGGTGGTTCCAAAATATTGATGTTTCAAGAACCATCTTGGTCCACATCAGATCAGACCCCTGATGATGTGGACCAAGACAGTTCCCAAAACATCACTTTTTTATGTCCACCTGACATGGTTGATTGCCCAAGAAGACTTCACTCAATGTTATATACTGCTACTGCTACATCTGAACTAAGAACAAGATTTCACAGGTGTTAAAAACAAAGAGGAAGGGGGGGTGGGAGTGAATCAGTGACTACAGAAAACAACAGCATTTGACATTCTTCTTTATGACAATTACTCAAATGTTGGTAAAGATAAATGGATAATATTACCAGTAGTTGAATACGCTACTTAATGGTACCTGCACCTTGTTGTGGCCGTGGGGCTAGAGTAACTCAGTGATCCCAAGAGCTATGCTGGCGGCAGCATAGCTACTGGTAGGGCCTCTCTAGCTAAATTGGTCGAAGGGGAGAGGTCAGACTAAGACAGGTACCCTGGTCCTCCAGGTTGGGATTTGGTCGCAAGGCTAACAATCTTGCACCGAAAAGGAATTTGTTTTGAAACCTCAATCAAAGCCTCGGACAGATGGACCTAACAGAGGGCCAAATGGAAGAGGAGAATTGAGGAGGCCATGGACTGAATACAGACTGGAGAGCCATAAAAAAAACTTGAATACACTTGTCTTGTTATGAACACAATCAAGTGTTTAACAACACCTTCCTTACAATGTCGCTTTCTAATATTATACACCACCTAACAAGAAAACTAGTAGCATGCCTTAAAGTTAACTGCCATAAACATTGTATATAAAATGCATCCTTTGAGGTTTGTATGTCTCATACATGCAATCAGCATAAATTTCTGAGGGCACATGGAATCATGTAACTAGAAAGGAAACTTATTTTGATATTTATATTTAATTTCTTTTAACAATCCTTGGATATTATTGTGAAAAATATGAGCAACAGAATAATAGATATTTACAAGTAATAAGACCTTTTTAATGTGTCCTTGTTTGGGATCCCAGAAGACAGTGTTATTCAAAACTGGAGTTATTAAATGTGTCTCAGTGCTGTAACAGGCAGGAACTTGCTTACTTTGTAGTTTCAATGATTCCTGTGCCTTCTTATATTTACTTTGGCCCAGGATATATATAATTGTAAGTGGTCCCTTGAACAAAATGAATGAATAAATTAAATAATTACATCCTATAAGATACAGATGCTTGAATATGGCAAGAATATCAGGTACTCATCTTGCTGAGTGTCTGCAAATTCCATTTAGAAATGAAAAAATGGGTAGTGTTGTGAACACAAAACCTTCAGGTTCCATTAAGTGATGGGCAATTTCCTCACCAGTTGAGCAACTATATACTATTCAAGGACTCTGCTCCATGCAGTTAGTTATTAACAATGAAAAAGAAAAGTTAATGTGAACAGCAAATAGAAGTACATGTGATTCTATAATTATAATTACATGCAATAAAATATTATTCATTTGCAAAGTACCACACTATCAGAACAGAAGATTAAAAGGCTTCTTAGTAAAGAAATAAATTAAGCAGAAATGTGGGAATCAGAATTAGTAAATGCTTGGAAGGTGAGACATCAACATACTTTTCGGTGACACTGTAAGGCAACTAAGGACATTATATAAAACAGTAGTGACAGAAAAAAATAAAAGGGAAATGCTGAGGAAATCTGTCACAGTGACACTTCATCCACGTGAATTAGCTAGGCCTTAAACCTAATACTGTTGGGAGGTACAGTGCCTGGAATTATTCACATAACAATAAACTGATAACTAGATTTTGTCCAGTGCAATGTCTTTCACAAAAAAGGAAATAAACATTTTAACTGACACAAAAATATTGCTTCTTATACCAGTTTCTTGTGTGAACTGTATGGCTGAACTTTACATACTGCCACCAAGAACTTTATTACAGTGGCATGTCACTGAAGCTTACCTGCAGATGGCAATGTATAAAGAAAATTTATTCCTACAGGTTGCTGAGTTGTTCGATGCAGAAATTACTTTAATCCGACAATGTTTACCATTTAAAACAGTGAGGATTGTACCACTGCATCTAGCAACTACCATTTCAGGCACAGCTTATACAGACAAACTCCTACAGATTATATGATGCTGTAAAAATTTGGTATGGAGGAATGGGGGAAAAAAAAGACAAGTCATAAAACATCACACAACAAAAGAATGCTCTATTATTCCTATAACATCTGCAAAAATTATTAGATCTAGCATCACTAATCAATTTGGCATTATTAATTATAGAATAATCTCTCTAATTCCTACATTAAGCACCTAATGCTATGAGTTGTGAGAAGGCCTTCTAACAAAACATCACAAGTGCATCTGGCATTTGAAATTACACATTATGAAAATATTAAAAGCTATAAAACTCTAAGTTAACAAGCAATAAATAAACAAAATAAATATTTTTTTTTATTGAAACACCCCAGTTTCAGTCAAACTGAAGCTCCACTGCCAATTATATTGGAAAGCAATACAGTAACAAGACCCATTTTCACTAGCTGTAGAGAAATCAAATCAGGTCTCAGGTGGTCAAAATTACAGAAAATTAATAAAATTGACCCTTTCCACACCAACTTACTTCCAAACTTTGTTTAGTCTGTATCAATATGGAGGGAAAATAGTTTTGTTTAACACTACCATTTACTCAGAATAGTATAAAATGACTGACAAATGCAGGGTAGGTTTTGTTACAATGCAAAGGATGTGCTGGGTGAGAGTATGGTAGTCTTAAGAGTTCAAATGTTCCTAAACAAATAGCACAGTTTTAGAGCAAAGTGAAAACTAGAAAGTCAGATATGTTTTGACATCTGAGCAGGCATAAATTAAATGCCATATCAGCTGTGATACAGGAACTGAAAGGTTTAAGAATTAAAAACCAACAAAAACACGTTTCAAAGTCTTGCCAGAATGAAGTCTTTATATGACCGTTTGTAATGTTTTAGAACATAACTATAGGCTTGTTCAGAAAATATCTTCATTCTGGAAAGTGTTTCAATTTGTCCCTCCTTTACTTTTGGCTTCTTTCTCTAATGAATATTAGTACAGCTACATGATATTTAAGGTTCTTTCAGTGGTGAAAATGTTGATTGTCCACAATCGACATTAGCAGAGCTACTTGCTGTAACAAAAAGAATGGTAACCTGAACAGACATCTCCTGGTATGTAACAATTAAAAAAATATTATCTCACATCCAGAATGATAAACACACACAGTAATTTATATCTTAGTCACATTACTTGCACCATATTCATAATCAAGGTCCACCACAGTGGGATGACTACATCATGAGAACTTGACACTTCACTATTATACAAATATAAAAATTAAAAGTTATTTCTACATTATATAAACAATAACAATGAAAAATCTCAATAAATATGTGAAAACTGTAGCAACAAATAATATATTCAAGTTCAGTGGCATAGTATCCCCATGCATGGACCGATTGTTTATTCCTGTAGTTTTCATCTTCAGTAGAACTTCTTTTTATTTTAAATCACTCGAGAGAGAAACAAAATTACACTGACACAAACCGAGCTTCTCACCAGGATTACTTTCAATCACTGAGGCTGTTCTGACTCAGAAGTACCGGTAATGAAGGCTAATGATGGATAAAACATCACTATTATTCCCAAGAACACGATGATTAAGGGCACCAAACAGCACCATAAAACCTGAAAGAGATTGCACTGTTGATATCAGCAGTAGTACACTGTTACAAACAAACTCAAATACAGAAAAACTATGGAAATAAAAGAGGCTTGGGCAGATGAAAAATCATCTGAAGTGCAAAACTTGACACTAATTAGTTTCATATTAAATATGAGAATCTGTTCAATTTCATGGGTTTGGCATGACTTTACCCATGTATCGCAACTGCTGCAAGTTAAGAAATATGTCTCTATTAAAAGCAAATGTCAGCAACCCATAGCCCATGAACCACACGTCACTATCCCTGAAAGAGAGAAGCTGACCACTGGCCTGCATTAAGTGCCAAGAATTTAAAATATGAGCTTCACATCAAGAATTGTAGAGACAATGCTCCATACATTCATACACTAGGTGGCAGTGAGTCAATTTCTTGTACTCACTAAATAGTGTGATGCTTACAATATAAAAATGACTCATCACCTCATCATTACTGATGTCTTCATGCAATGCAATTCTCCAAATATTTTCTTTTTCCAAATTTTTAATTTTCATTTCCCACTACTGACATTTTTCAAAACTGTATATATACATTAGGAGCACAAGCACCAAAACTCACATAGATTTAGATATGCTTTTCCTCAAAGCCAAGTTCATTCTTACCTCCAAAAAAACAAAGGTGATTCTAGAACCTGTCACTGTTTCTTTTTACTATGTGAAAGACTCGAAGCCCACGATACATGGCCCCACAGAAGTTTTCCATACTTCAAATTTTGGTTTGTTATCTGCTCTTTACTTAAAGCAAAAGGTTAGAATGTGTTGCAAATTTAATTAAATTGGAACAAGGACTTTTCTTCTTACTTGAGTTGTTGAACCTTGATTTATAGCCGTTACCAGAATACAACAGTTTGTATCATTACAAACACAGAAATATTTTCATTTATAATTAATAAACTGTTTAACTCTGTCACCAGTCACAACAAAACCTTATTAATGTTATAAGACTCAAATTCAATATTTATCCTGATTGAAGTGTTTTAAGTCTGTTTAAAGTCGTGTGGCAGTGTTGGTAACCTGTTGACCATGGAAAATGTACCTATGGATCAATTGAACTGTAGAGTTTGCAATAATGTTTGAAGTTTTTGTGTGGTGGCATTTGTTATTATTTGTGCAGTAGCTGTAAAAATATACAGGAATTTCAGAAGTGAGAATTTTTCTTAAATTTTGTGTCTATTTTTTTATGATTCATTTAACATTGTCGTCAGTGGCTCAAAGTATATAGCATCAAATAATGGGATTATTAACAAATAATACATTGGAAAACATATGTAAGAAAGCAGTCATGGTCTAATTTAATGTATAAACCCAGCATTTGCCTGGAGGAAATGAGTAAATCCATAAAAACCTTAGTCATGACAATTGGTCTCCAGGCCAAGATTTAAACCTGGGATCTCCTAATTATGAAACAGAGTGCTAACCACTTAGCTAAGAAATTACTTGGAAAAGAAATTATAAAGATCCTAGCCTATGGTGATGAGGATCTTTGAAAGACAAGTTTTTCAATGTTTCATGAAGTTCAAAGAAGGCTGAGAAGACACAACAATGATAAATAACGTGGATCACCAAAATGTTTTTAATCCATGACAATATTTACTTAATTCTCCATCATTATCTAGACATGAACTCTTGTTCTTCAGAGTTTAGAACCTCAACATTCTGCTATATGACCAGGTCATGCATAAATGATACTTTTAATTTTAGAGTCCACAATACCTATCATATCTATTCCTCCAAAAATCAAAAGAAGTTTGGTGTGTTTCCAATATACAGAGTGATTTGATGTTAGACATACAAATTTTAGCAGTGAGGTGAACACCCAAAACTAATTATATAAGGTCATATAAATATGGGCCTACAAATCCTTAGTTTTAAAGTTAGTTTTCATGCCATGAAGGCACTTAGGAGGACAGGAAGTGCAGCTCCTACTCATTCATGACCTTGGGTAAGGCGGTGAGTGGTCAGTGTCATGCCACAGCCGCATTTTACCCCCGGGAAAAGGACCCCTGCTACCCAATGGATATGAGGCTGGGTGGGTCCAATAGCAGATCTGGATGTAGAGGCTAGAAGAAAAATCCTTTGCCCCTAGCAAGGATCAAAATGTAGTCATTCAGTCCATGATTAAACACAATACTGACTGAGCTACCCTGGCTCCTAAAGCCAGTAGTAGTATGTTTTTGTATTATTAAAAGATATTAAAGCATGTTTAAATTAAATTAGAATTAAAATACAGCAGTTCAAATTCCTGCAGCACCCATACAGAAGCATGGCATTTTTACAAAATTAGAAATAAATTACGTTTCTGTATTACAAAAAGTGGCAAGTAATTACCTAACACATCATCAAGAAAATATTTTAAACATATTCTAATCTACTTAAAAAGTCATATCGTTTGTCAATAAGGATTTCTTCTCCAAATAGAAATGGTGGTATTAACTGTATGCTGCATCCTGAGAAGTGTACTACACTGGTGTCTAAACAAATCTTTAATGCAAATGTGTTAAAGAATATGTTGTATTTTGAAAAATCAAGCTGGTTAAGATTGCAAACTAAACTTTTTATTGAAAATACCAATGAATGACAAAGTGAAGCTGTTACATCTGGAAATTAGAACATATCACCTAGACCAGATTAATAACACTGCATTACTTCCACAAATACTAAGCTTTGTGTTTCAGACTATGCCTGTACTAAAAATCTAACTACTTAACATCATGCAGCAGAGTTCTTCTTAAGAAGACCACAGCCTTTAGCTACCTAAGAAATACCGTTGCCTTTTACAGAACCCAAAGGTCCATTACCATTTCCACAAAAGCATACCAACAGTTAATATCCTGAGCCAGAAGAATCCAGTCCACACCCTCAAGCTTCGTTTCCTGAAGACCCATTTTAATATTGCCCTCCAATCTATGCCTAGGTGTTCCAAGTGATCTCTTCCCTCGGATTTTACAGCCAAAATTTTGTACACATTTCTCATCTTCCCCATGCATGAAACGAGTTGTTCATCCTAATAACACCTGGTGCATTGTATAAATAACAGAATTGTTCACAGTGCATTTCTCTCCAGACTCCTGCAACTTAATCCCTCTTAGGTCCAAATATCAACAAACATATTCACTGAAAATACAATAAAAAATTATTTAAGGAACTTAATGTCCATCATAATGATCAAAGAAATCCTATCACTGGACTCTTCCCTGGGCCAGTTCATATGTTCACTACATATTTATTTGAGATCCAACGTAAACAAACCCTAGTCTCCTACATGGCGTGCACCATTTAAGTTACTTAGTCAAAATCTGAATGAACAGGAAACAGATAACAAAATAAAACAAGACTTCAGACAATAAAGTACAGTCACTGTAGCTGGTGCATGATATCCTGTTCTAAAATTACTCCTTAAACCAATGCTTCAGACACACAAAACATTCCTTATAGATAAATCACTCTGTTTTGTTACAAAATTTTACTTGCTCTTGGCACTTGGGACACTTGGCTTTCAAACTGAAGTCTATGAATGTCTTGATGATTTTTCTACTACATATTTAGAATGTTTTTTAACACTCTGAATATGCTGTATATAGTCCCTTTGTTTTCTTGTATATGTTAACAGGATGCAAATTAAACATACTTTGCACTTATCTCTACGATGTAACGATACTCATTTCATTTCTCATAGGTTGTGGTTTAGACTGGAAAGATACTAGCCACGAAAATGTAACCCTTTCCAATACAATGATACCTATGCATATCACAAGATTCAACATTCACTGAATGCATTTAGCACACAGTGTGTATTTATGGGTTTTGTATGATCGAAAAAATAAACAGTGATTATTTCCTTCAACACCATTAACTACCTGATTTTTCTGAAGGGGGCAAGTTGTTTTCTTTGGGGCAAGAACTGAACAACACTGAAGATGGCCAAAGAAAATTACCACTGGACCTATCATATGTATAGCACAGGGGGTGACAACTTTAATTTTTCAACTCACATTTTTTGTGTATGAAGTTGAAAATCATTTAACTTGACATGGTTATCTTCTTTAAACACTGGTTACCACCTGCTCATTTTTCAGGCATACTGTAATGTTGTTTACTATGGTATATCTATAATCAATGTTCTCATTCTAAACAATATCCTCTATTTGCAACACAAAAGTAAAGTGTGGCTTAAACTTGGAAGGGAAAAATAAAATGAAGAACTTGGAGAAGTTTATTCTAGAAAAGGAATATAAATTCAAAATGGCACCCTTCCAATGTAAACAAAATATAAAAAGAAACTAATATCCTCAAATAAATTTTACTGCATGCACTTACATGATGCAAGGTCATAATGCAACTCTTAAACACCAGTGATTGAGACTACCTCTCTATCAGACCCAACAGAGTAGGTGCCCCTGCCCCATACACCTGAAGATGAAAACAGACCGTTTTGAATCGCCATGTGCATTTTAACCTTGGAAAATGGACAAGAGTCCAAAAACCAAATAACCCTGATAATATGTTTCATATTGTCACACCCCTCACCTGAAGGAACTAAACTATCCAAGATATTAATATATCAGTTCTATGTCAAGTACTTCAGTTTAATGATTTAGTTTCTGTCCCTTTTGCAAGAACTACATACTGCACACAGGACACTGCATATAACAATTTTTCTATAAACACACAAGACTACAAAGTGAGAGGTATGAATAAAGATATTGATGAGGATATCACTGAAAAGCATAAGGAAAATACTAATGCGAGACCTCAAAGAGACTACATACACTACTACTTTATTCCAGAAGGAAGAAGGGTAGCTCAGTCAGTATTGTGACCACACAAATGCTGGACAACTGGGGTTCAATTTCTGGCAGGGGGTGAGATTCTTCTGTTTGCCACCACACCCAGACCTGCTGTGGGGCGCACCCAACCCCTTATTCTAATGTTATCTGGGAATCTTTCCTAGGAGGAAAAGTGGTCAGGACATAAAGTTGAACATACAACTCTGGTGCTGAGGTTATGTATGGAACTACACCCTTATTGCCTCAAACATCTTCAAGGCAGCGTGAACTTTACTTTTACTAACAGTGAGAGTGAATGAACATAATAATTCCAAAAAAAGAATTGTAAGAAATAAAATTTTAAAATGTTCAATACACAGTCAAAAAATTTTAGTACAATCCTCAACCATATAAAAAGGAAACTTTAATATTACAAAGTACAGTTAATACTGTTTAATATGCCTTAACAAGACAAGATTTCACTGCACAACATCCATGAACAACCTGAAAATAATCAATATAAATCAACAATATGATTAGAATTTAAGAAAGACTTCTGCTTCCACACAGAGGAACAGCAAGTAAATATGCCAAATTAGTTTTACACTTTGTATACTTCTGTAGTTAAGATTTTTCTGACTCCTTGAGAGCTGTGCTAATGAAGAGTTCAACGTACTTCCATCAATCTCAGTATCAAGTCATTAAACAAGGACAATAGTTCAATGCAAGAGGTGCTTTTCAGGCAATATAAATTAATCAAGTGCATGCAGTTTAACTGTGTTAGAGGACCACCCTTTCATTCACCACAGCCCTTAATGTACATATACTTGTTGGGTAATATTTACCTTCTTTGGGATTTCATCTAGTAAATCTCAAGATAGATTTATAATGCAGTACTGTTGAAAACAATCAAAAGAAACAACAGAAAAGCACAGGATATTCCACAAGTTAAGTGTAGTGGACCAAAGCCAACCACACAGCCAGGGCAACGAGAAACAAGGGTATAACATAGTTAACACGTACCTGGGAAGAGAAACAATAAAAATCACAACATAAGAAAATATAATAATAATAATAAAAATAAACACGGCCATGTGAGCATTTGCTAAGGCTGTGCAGTGTACACGAGAAAGTGTCATTTGTATAGTAGTGGAACTTGATTTATCAGATCTCGTAAAGTGGATGGTACTGCAAGAAAAGTAAGGAAATCATTTATTCAACATGAGAAAATAACAATACTCAGCTTGTTCATAACAGATTTTCTTCTTTTCTAGTTAAATTTTCATTCCCTTACTCTTAAGCATTTTGAGTCCAAAAAGGTGGTAATCAATAATTTGCAGGTTAAGTAAAGAGATATTGGGGACTGTTTATTAGCATCTCTTTGAAGGTTCAAGAAAGTACCATATTTTGTAACAACTTATGGTTAAAGATGGTGTGGAAGTGACAGTGAATATGTAGTTGATTGTGCTTCTGGGAGGTTGCATCAAATAGAAGTGGATCACATTGTTGATGTTTCAGAGGAACATACTGCCTTCATCACCAGGGCTAATATGTGGAATGTTGTGTGAGTAATAATAGATACATAACACTCATATCCTCCTGATGATGAGATAGAATGTTCCTTTGAAACATCAGCAACACTGCCCACTTCCACATGATGCAAGCACGTAAAAGTAGGATCAACATGAAAACTTAAAATCAGTTACTGGACACAATGTGCATGTCTGGAATAGACACCCTGATCCACAAAGACTTTATTATGGGTGACTACATGAAAAGTACAAATTTACCAGTGGAATAAACTGTTGTAATCATCTTTTAAATATGTAAAACAGGATATGGAAGAAGTATTTTTAAATCTGACAGCCAGCCAGTTGTGCCACATGTGGAACACACCACAATGGTACAATGAGATTTCTGTTACGACTGTGACGAGGGTTCATATCAGCATACCAAATAAACACATAGACATCCCTGTTACCTTCATAAAGAAAAGTTTCTAAAAAATTAAGTAATGTTCGAGGAGATGAATAATGCTATTACTTACTATACTAGAACTGCTCATGAGATTGGAATATTCCTGTTGCAATGAGACCAAATCTTGTGTCAGCTGTGTTTTTGCTTCATTACACTGGGAATAACACTCTTTGACAATCACCATTTCTTCTTGTAAATGATGAAGCTGTAAAATAAACACCCAAGTTACAAATTCTGCATTTACCAAACTCGTCATAATACTTGACACAAGCATTAAGTGCTACTTTACCATGTACTATCCAGCATGGCAACAGAAACTATAAGAATAATCAGAGATTCAAAATTAAATGTGCTTAAATAACACACAAAGAAGAGACATACAGTGAGCACAGAACCAAAGCTCCTTGAATTTTTAACCTAGGTATTAAGTGAAAGTAAATCATATTAATGAATGTATACAAAACATGCAAATGAACAAACAACCTCCTCACAATAAATTCATTTTATCCACTTTGTGCAAAGAATGCAAAAAAGCTGCACACCAACCTAAGATACGAGACACCAGCTTCTTATTTATACTGTTAAGGACAGTGCATGTCAGAATTTTGGCAGAGAGTAAGACTTCCTTCTAAATATTACCAATGATATTCTATAATACCACCTGAGTGGTAAAGTAAGTACTTTGCTGAGAAATCTTTTGGAAAGCTGCTATTACAAAATCTGAGGAGATGGGGCAAGAGTATTAAAATGGAATCTGTAATTGAATCAATGACAAGCTTTGATAGTATTCTGACCAAATAGAACACAATTAAAACTTTGATAATTATTTTGGACTTCAATTCTAACCAGACACTTTGAAGGCATTAAAGGGACTTTAATTTAGTTCAGAAAAAACGAGAATAAAATGGATTAATTTTGTGTGTTGTATGTTAGCAGCTACACATCAATTCCACAACATTTTGGGCATGTGTATTATTTATGACAAATAATATGGTTTCCTATAAAAAATATCCAATATCTTTTAAAAGTCTTCATATCTGGCAAAATGATAATGCTGTACACAAAACTGAACATAAAAATTAAACAATACATACAAGAACATCAACTTACATTCTGAAAAATTTGGTCACGTTGTATCCTGCACTCACTCAATTCTAAAGATGTACTTTCAGAGTCACCCTGTAATATACGAGCTTCCAAATTGCGATTTAGAATGAAGTTCCGCTCCTCAAGTGCATGGTATTCCTCCTTTAGCCTGTAAAAAATAAACATTATAATCAAAATGTTTGATCTGATTGTTAAGGGTCTATAAAGAAACAAAGGAGCCTACACATGAAAGTCTGACTTTGCACAGTTCCCTTCCACATAGATAAATGTATTAAGTAAGCAAAGTACAGAGTTTTTTTTATTTTTAATACCAACACAATAAAACAGTAATTTTAGTTTCACTAACATTTTGCGATTATCCAAGCTCTGTAACATGTGGAATGACACACTGTGATATCTAGGGACTATGTCTTCCCAGAACAGTGAAAACCTTGTAATACTTCAAGACTGACAACGAACAGATGAATATGGTTGGGCACTGGTAATATACTTCTATTAACAAAACAAGTCTAAGACACCTATGAAAATTACTTGCTTTACAATCTCCTGAACTCTCAAACTGACATTATACTCCCACACCCAAACCTGTCTCCAAGTTAATGCTTTTTAATAAGTTTCCTCATAAAAATTTGGTATGCATTT
Source organism: Zootermopsis nevadensis (assembly GCF_000696155.1). Next base: position 445,296 of record NW_019059717.1, on the reverse strand, counting down.
CTTGTCTTACCCACCTAAGTCATACATCAACCCTTATCCTAAGGTTTTCACTTTAACTATCCTAAGACTATTACATGAGTGTAAAATGCAAAGTTCCTCACTATGAGATCATGTTCCTTAATTACTCTGAATGGGGATACAAATGTTTTACATAACTACCTCTTTTCCAAAGTATTGAATTTTGCCACATTAATGTCAAACATCATAACTGATTCCCATGTCATGAAGAAACATAAGTACAGCTAGACTTTGAATGCTGATCATGTATTAATATACACAATGTTCACAAATCAGTAATGTCTGATCTTATATAGGGACTGTAACACTGGCATTCAGTGACTGCAAATAAAGTATTAACTTTCACTATGTAAATGGAGAAAATAAATTTGGTACAGAAAGATTTATTCAGAGAAAGAATGATATGTACACATTAAAGAATACTATTAGGTTAAAAAAAGAAGGTTTGTAGCTTTAGAATTTGAAAAAATTTACACTGCCAACAATTCAGAACATAAAAAGTTCAACTAATGCAGTCAAATGTTGCTATAAGTTAAAGCAGGATAAATTACTGTTAACAAATTAAAGCAGAACAGATAATGAATTGACAGAACGTGCTCCACATTAGAAGGCTAAATTTCAGCGCATGAAGGACCCAATCTAAGATGTGAAACTAGTCAGATTGACTTCATGTAACACTCAGAATCAAAGATCCAAAATACACATTCACACTTGATACACAACAAATGATTGCATATGGTACTGACTTAAGACATTCAACCAGATGCAATAAGGTTCACTAATAATAAACCATAGAATAAAATGATGTGCACCTGGCATTATCTTCCACCAGTGTTTCACATCGTTTTCTAATCTGGATCAATTCTTCGCGACTTCTATTATCTTCACTACCAGAATGACGTTTCAGTTCCTCTTGAATGGCTTTCAGTCTATCTTTCATCTGCTCAGCTTCATTACGGCTTTGTTTCGCACTCTGTTGAGCTTCCATCAGTTGATCTGAAAATCAAGATTTATACTGAGCAAACACAGCTACTAACCATTAAATTTTTCTCATCAATTTATATTAAAATAAGAAGGAAGATGGCTGTCTTCTAGGATGTAGCACAATGAAGACTCCACAACTTCAAACCATATTTATAAGATCCAGTTTAATGTTATTATTCTGTGTCTAAGTCTTCCAAGTCTTATGTATTTTTGCATAAAAGTATCACATGCACACTTCTTGCCCTGTCCACTGGTTACTTACTTCCTCTTAGGTCCAGATATTGTCGTCGGTACCATCTACTTAACACACTCGCAGTTTAACATCTGGGAAAAACTGAATGAATTTTGCTCTTGCCAACTTAACTAGATTGAAAAGAGTCAGAGCATGTAGCCTGTCATATCAGCTGATGATGGCAGAATGCATTCATGTTTGTTTCCATAGAAGTTACATGTTTTTTGTAACCATAACTAAACAGAAAACCAACATACTCCGTAATACTTCAGCTTCCTCAGAATGTTGAATACAGCGTTGTTGTTCGTCTCGGAGTCGTTCTTGCAGCTGTAATACTTGAAACTTCACCTCATCTGCTGATGTTTCAAGCCAGTGCATTTGTTCGTGTAATTTTGTCACTGATTCAGACTTCTCCTGCATCTGTTTCTGGGCAGCCTTTAACACAAGATGGCTACTGTATTTATTTCTACAGTACTACAAATGTAATTCTTACAACAAATTCAAACCATTTACATCTATAGCAACTAAGATCATGGTATTTCATATTTTGTATGGCATATTTAATAAAATAAAATAAATATCATTTCATAATACAAATGTATTCATTTGAAAGAAAGATTGAGAGTTGGCAATGCCTAATACAAGTGATTGGGAAGACAGTATTTCAGAACCAAATCTTATAAACCAAAACAACTTACCTGCAACTGCTGCTTCAACATGTTAGCTTCCTCTGTTGTCTTCTTCACTTTGAGTTTGGCACAATCTAATTCATGTTGGTAATGCTGCTGCTTGACCTCAACATCACGCTTCTTGCCACGAGACTCCGCAAGCAATTCTATGCATCACAACTATATCATGTCATTATTTATGGAAATGCAGGTTCAATTTATACATCAATAATAACTTATTTTAATAAATGTAGTAACTTTGTTAGTTTTACAGCTTTCTGAACCAACAACACAAAGATATAAAATGAAGAAAATAATCAAAGTCCCAGTCAGTACTCTAATCTAATTACAGTACAACTCATACAAAAGGAAACCTGCTATTACAGGAAAAGTTCTTCTGTCATGAAAATGGAATGAAAACCAATGAAAAGTAATCTCTAAAAGCAAACAGTGCTTAGTAAAGAAGTACAAATCAAAAAATAACTTTACAAGAAAATATTTTGTCTGCATATGTGTTTCTCTTCATATAATTTTGTTACATACTGTGCTTTCTGGTAAGTATCTATGGAGAATTAATTCAATGATAAATAACTGACCTAGGCCAACCATCAACAAAATGTGAACAGAATTCTTTAAAAGACTGCTAGGAAGAGTAAATTAAAAAGGAGGGAGTAAAGGGAAACGAAAAATGTATACTGCTAAGTAACAATGCAGTGTGCACATGTTGCATGAATTTCTGGCTTATAATAGGACCATAAATACATAAAACATGGGATACACTGTTCAACATATTTTTACCTATAAGTACTTATATTAAACAGAGACATGGCTGAAATAGAGATAGATATGCATAATAATATAAACATTTACTGATTAAACTACAAATGAACATATACATTTAAACAATTCTACCACCTGTTCAAGTAGTACTATTTTCGATAACATGCATTAAAATATTAGGAACTGAAAAAACCAAGCAAAGCATTAATTTATTTCATGCTAAAAACTGGTTACCTTACCTTTCATTAACTGATTGCAAAGTTAACCATTTCTCAAGCTCTGTCGGAAGGTTTCAGACATTCACATTTTCTGGTACAGGTCCTACACTGGAAGTCTTTTACTGCCAAATTGTCTACCACATTATGATTGTGTTAAATGCTATTTACAATATTTAACATTTCTTTAAGTAATTCTTATGCAGTAGAAAGCAGAAGTTTATATGCATAAGCATATAAAAGTGTCCCTTTTTTCACTTTATATCTGGCAGAAGTGATGTCAGAAATGCACAAACAGGAAAGGATAACTTTCATCAGCCACCATGCACAATGGTTAATGTGTGGTCCAGTGCCACATACTGCAACAGCCTCCAGCTAAATGTTAAACCCCAGAGTTACAGTCTGGCTGATAGTCCCATAATACAGGGATTTAATCAACAATTTCCATATAATAAAGGTTAAGATACAATCACAAAACTTCTTCTTTGTATGCTGAATGATGCAACAATAAAGAATTATATCCAAGAGACTGTACAAACTGATTAAATACTTTTGTTGTGAAAATGTTTGAACAATGAATGCAGAATACTGTAACAATTAGCAAAAAAAGTAATATAAAAAATTATGAATCACTAAAATGGCCATGAGTGAATGAATAAAAAAAGGTGTTTCCATCAATTATCATTTCAACATAGGAACTTATATCGAGAATATAAATATAATGTACCCACACCCCTATAATTAAAAGCTGTGAATTTTCTGTGCACAAAGCAAAAGCATGATCAAACATGAGTGATGTAACCAAACCTTTTAAAATAATCACCATGCAGACGTAATGCTCTACAGACAATTCCAACTCATGACGAGTTTCTACAAAAGATACAAACAATATTAATGCACAACCAAGCACATTACACAATGCAGCACTGTTAAGTTATATATCAAATATAAAGAAGTGTTTAATTTCAAGTCACACAATATTTTTACTGCTAATACAACTTATCTAAAGAGTGTCACTATGCAGGCAGAAAAAAAATGTACCAGCAGTTTACTTCTCTGTCCATAAAAGTAAATTCTTTATCAAGTTAATTAAAAAAATAATTCTGACTCAGCTTGAACTTGTTTTGAATTACACTTACAACAAAGACCAGGATAGTAAAGTCTGTATAAATTACAATATGCATTTATTAAAGCAGTATAGACAAACATAATGAACACAACAAAGGCTTGTCAAAATATTTAGATACATTTGCAACTTAGAGATATAAAAATGTGCCTATTATATTGACCCTGTCTGTATGCAGTAAACACTTCAAGAATAGCCAAACAAATTTATGGTAATTGACATTGGAGAGTTTTACAATTAAGAAGAAATTATTGAAGCATATTGAACTACACAGTCAACTCTGTAAACCTAAACAAAAAACTAGAATGTGTCAGAAGAATAGGAGAAAGCCAATGACATTGTCCTGGAAATAGGAATTTAATTTAGATAATCAAATGGCCAGATGCAAAGTTTTAAGCAGTAATATATGGGTCAGTGATAGTCAACTGTAAACGTTATGTATAGATGTAGAAGCTGCTGAAAATGTAGCAACAATACCGGAACACACCACATAATACAAATACAAAAAATAAATGCCAATGATGAGGAAGCAGCCTATTAAAAACAGTACTAATAAAACCACAAAAGGCAGACATAGAAATGTATTGTAAAACTGATGTGAGTAAACTGATGACAGTAAACAAGAATATAATTTTTGGTTAATGTAACATGAGGGAATGTTTACAATGACAGCTTGCTAAAGACTGCAGGCAAATCAGATTACTACCAGGGCAATACTTGCACAATATTTCAAACATATTTATAAATAATGTGTTACAGAAAGAAATGACTTGAAATTAAAATTTAACCAACATACTGCTAAACTTCAAGCATGATTCAAAATCATTCAACCAACTAATGCGAGGATGCATAAGTTATTGCATATCCCACCACCTTTGGCATAGAACTAGGAGTATAACTAAAACAAAAAACTATAGCCAGCAATTCTCAAACATAGCAACAAAAGCTTTATGGTGAAAGTAAGCAATCATACTTCTAATTGAAATGTTATAAATATATTTAATGATTTTAGAACTATGGTGGTACATAACAAATTACGATTTATAAATCTTTAAAACTTACAGCATCTACATGTTGTGGGGAAGATGTCCCATGAAGCAGATTCCAAAAAGGATCATTAGCATTGTTAATAATTATTATTAAAATTGCATTGTTCTTAATCATTTCAGGGCTAATTCTTTTAATCATCCATGTAATCAGACTTTGTAGTACTGTTGTATTACTTATAATACTTTTTAAAACAAAAAAACTGGAATTATAGCAATTCTCCATGGTATTCTATCAAGTCACAGCAGGCTGATTATGAAAATGCTATACAATCAAATTTTCTAATTTTCAAAGAAAAGTTCTGAATAAACTGTATATGTATACAGTGATTTGAAAAACATGCTACATCAATCCCAAAAATTGTAACTGCAGTTGAAATTTTAGGTTACATTTCAATTCACAGACATCTGTGCCACATTAATATCTCTGCTAACAGAACAAGGATGCAGTGAGAAATAAATGTGTAAACATTTTCAAAATCTGTTTGCAGAAATAACAATTTCAGGACTTTTCCAGGGGACAGTGGATTTGAACAATAAAATGAGGAAAGTATGGTCTATAAAGCTTTCATGGCAACTAAGTATGATGAATTCTTCTTGGGCTACCAGCTGTGTCAGGTGGTTGAATGGAGAAAACACCGTTTTGAGAACCATCAGGGTACCGAAGGACATGGACAAAGATTGTTCTTGAAACACTGTTTTCCCCATTCAGCTACCTGACACGGCTAGCAGAAGAAATCATCAAAATGAGAAAAATGTAATATAGGACAATGTGGAGTGGAACCACACAAACTGAATGCTAATGAAGAGAAAAATAATTTAATCCAAGGAACACTAAATGAGGATTTAATTTAATTTTGCTTTAATAGTAAGTCAAGAAGAATGAGATGAGCATGCATGGATGGGGCAAAAGGTGCGCACTGGGTATTAGTTGGGAAGCCTGAGGGGAGACACAGATGTAGATGGGAGGATAATATCAGGCAGATTCTATGAAAGATAGGAGTTGAAGGCGACTGGATTTTGCTGGCCCCGGACAGGGACTGGTAGAATGGAGAAAACACCGTTTTGAGAACCATCAGGGTACCGAAGGACATGGACAAAGATTGTTCTTGAAACACTGTTTTCCCCATTCAGCTACCTGACACGGCTAGCAGAAGAAATCATCAAAATGAGAAAAATGTAATATAGGACAATGTGGAGTGGAACCACACAAACTGAATGCTAATGAAGAGAAAAATAATTTAATCCAAGGAACACTAAATGAGGATTTAATTTAATTTTGCTTTAATAGTAAGTCAAGAAGAATGAGATGAGCATGCATGGATGGGGCAAAAGGTGCGCACTGGGTATTAGTTGGGAAGCCTGAGGGGAGACACAGATGTAGATGGGAGGATAATATCAGGCAGATTCTATGAAAGATAGGAGTTGAAGGCGACTGGATTTTGCTGGCCCCGGACAGGGACTGGTAGAGGGCTCTGGTTAATTCGGTGATGAACCTTCGGGTTCCCCAAGCCCTCCAGTCAGTTATATTTAAATTAATGTGTCCCTCAGATAACTCTAAACATAAAGTTTAAAAAAATAAATTGTTATAAATTACACGCCTTTATACACATATGTCAAATTGCAGACAATGCTTCCACGCAAGCTTCTATGTAACTAGAAATTAGTTGGCATATGCTTGAGAATCACTAGCATAATGTATCCACAAGGTTACACTTATTTCCAGAAAGCAGCTAAAACCCATAATCATGCATTTTGATTTTGGAGTGGTTCATAAACCTCACCTTCCAGTTTAGCAATGTCAGCTTTCAGCTTCTTCGCATGATTGGAATCTGCCTCAAGGGACACCTGCAATAAAAAAATGTCATTATAGTATTCCCACCAAGTTTGTTAATGTGGATTGGTGATCCAGAAGCAGGTGGTTATGTAAATCATTCGGTGACATTACACTCTTCCATCTTCTTATAGATGCTACCAAGTTTCAGATGTGATGGAAACTTGAACAATTGCACTCTCTCAAACTTGTCCCTCAGAGGGTACGTGCATTAGCTTGCCGACAGTCTTCTTGTATGAGACTGGTCAAGTGTGGAGTGTTCTGTGTGGTGACAATACTTACAATTGGTTTCTGTGTGTCATCTATCATCCTATGCAATCCACAAAACAAAACTGTGCACATTCAAACAAGTGAAGCACTGGTAAATCACAAGCAGCAAAAATAAGATGTGATACTACCTAAATAAACAAATAAATAAATATTACTTCTACCCTGAAGATGGAGGGGATCCCAAACACCAAATACATGAATAAGAAATTTTAACCATGCTACTAATTAATTGTTCATTGCAAAAAAAGAAAGAAAAAAAGGGGGGGAAAGAAAAAAGAAAAGAAACTTACATGTTTCCTATCACATTCTCCATTTTCATGACAATTCTCTACTCGATCCAATTCCAAATCTAATTCTAGTCCTTCTAATCGCTCTTGGAGCACACGAATTTGCTCAGAGTTTGAGTCTTCTTGCTTCCGGGATTCTTCAAGTTGTGCTGAAATAGATTGTCACATGTTACCAAACTGACAAACTTAGTTAATTGAATTTGAACACTTTAGTGCCATATCTACTGTACTAGACTTACTACAAAAAGTGTTAACCTGAATTATGTCACAAAATAATTATGTCTAAAATTGGTTATGCAGGTACTTATAATCCCAATTACACTACAGTACTTGCAAAGCATTCCTCCCATCACGTGTAGTCTATCCATTTTTCAGTTTTCATTAAAAACCACCTACAGACATACAGTTCAGGGAATATCGGGGTCAGTTTGCTGATGGGTTTGTGTAAGGCAGGTCAAGTTTCAAGATTCTAGTTATGAAATACAGTGGAACGATATAAAAATCTTGTGTAATGCTATATCAGTGCTGTGTCTCATGGTAATAAAAGGGTGTTTCTCACCAAATATGTAGGTAATCTGCCACTATCTCTCTTCAACTAACATCAGAAATTGTTTGTTGGTATTAATCTTCTTGGTACAAACACTGTGGGGACTGCTTGTTACCTACCTACAAGCAAACATGGCAATGCCGCACAGAAGACCAACATCGTCAGCACTGTGAGAACCTGAACTGAATAGACAGATTTCTAAACAGATATAATATAAGGGATAAATGTCAGTAGGATAAACCTCAAGAACAAACTCCTTCAGTTCATAGACCAATACAATAAACGATTCAGACACCTGAACACTTATGCATTCATCCAACCAGTTCTTTTCAATAAAAAATAATAGATCCTAATCTGAATATTTTTTAACCTTTAAACGACGCGGATTTAAATGGCAAAGTGGTAGTAGCCCTACAGAGTTTTTTGCAGGTTTCTAAACTTTTGTGCACGCTCTACGGAAAACTTTAATATTATCTAAAGTAAACATGATAAATTGACGAAATAAAAGCCATATTTATTCGAATAGAACAGAGAATACATAGGGTTTTTTAAAAATGCAGTTAATATCATAATTGCCTATATAGGCCTTAGTAACATTACTTTCTTCTTTGGAAGCTCATTAGACATGGTAGAAGCCATGGTTGTGAACTAATGACCACACAGAAAAATTTGTTTCCCCCACTTCAGTGGATACATATTCTTTTCACAGATCATGTCGAGGAATGTGAGAAGCTTTGATTAGGGGGGCTGAAAATGAAGCCAAAACCCACTTGACAATAACAATGTTTATTGCTGTTTATGGTTATAGTTCCCGGGTTGACAGCTCATGTTGAACTTGTCAGAACCCTAGAGAGAGTGATTCAATATTTGCAGCCCCTAAAAGAGGCCAAAAGACGTAGCCAAGTCTACTTACAATGTTGCAAGTTTTGAGTTCCGCACCGGGAACGTTCGTAGGGCTGAGTACACAACTTACGTCCCAGACAGGGAACGCTAGTAAGATGAAGGTTAATGAACCAAGAGTCATAATAAATCATCATAAACTAACATATCAGCACATAAATACAAACATTACAGAAATAAATTAAAATTCTGAAGACCCTATTGCAACATATTAAGAAAGATAATTCTGGACCAAAGGGAATGCTGGTGAACACAGAAATATGTCAAGAGCCCATAAAACACCTGAAATTTAACTGCATGTGCAACTATTAGCTTCTCAAGAAGAACTTTGCTCATTGGAGTTGGTTAATCCTACAACTTTGGTTTCAGAAAGTCACGTTAATTCAGGAGTGTCTACAGCTGCATTCCTCTTAAATAATGCAAGAAATCCATGCAAAAAGCACACAACAGATTTCACTCACTGTGGAGTTCATCCACTCTTGCATGACTCTCCTTTATTTCCTCCTCAGACTTCTTCAGTAAAGATCGAAGATTCTCAATCTCATCTTGGGTATTTTGTAAAGCCTCTTTCATGTTGTCTGGTTCAATTCGCTCCAAGATAATATCCACCTGGGTGGCTGTAAGGAGTGAAAAACCATTTTCATGTACATCCCAAGTCCAGTTTTCACTACAGACATGAATCACATTTATTTCTATGTAAAGCAAGAGAGGAGTCTCTGGTAAAGTACATAAGCATTATATTATTGAAGCACGTTCTTATAAACAACTGATAACTCACAATCAAACTATTTTCACATTACAGTGAAACCTCTATCTATCGTTCCCGGAAATATCGTTTTCCCGGATGCATCGTCCGTTTTGTTCGGTCCCGAATACATCCCATATAAAATAATGTTACATTTTCCCGCTTCTATCGTTCCTCGAACTATCGTTTTATCGCATCGATCGTTCAAAAATCTTAGTCCCGGCCAACAATTTTCCCGCAATGATCGTTTCTGAGAAATTGTAACGAAATTTACGTGATATTTTTAGAATTTAATTCCGAAAGACGCACAATGTTTTTGGAATAAACAGTAGCGGTAACCTGTTATGTCGCCCAACCAGCACA